>JAGFPH010002226.1:132932-192872 GCA_018207615.1 Philaenus spumarius
CTACACAACGAGCTTTTCAGAGACGGTTCAACATTACGTGCAACAATGCCGTTCCTAATGCAAACACGATTCGGTCCTGGGTTCGGCAGTTGGAGGAAACTGGTAGCACATTAAGAACAGATACACATGGCACTAAGAACACCAGAAAATGTGCAGCGGGTGAGAACAGCAGTTCAACAATCACAGATGCGTTCTGCTCGAAAACATGCAGTTGCATTTGGGTTTTCAGACCGCAGTTTGAGAAGAATTAATTCCACAGTTCGATTTGAAGTTCCATCCCTTCAAAATAATGATTGCTCAAGAATTGCTCCCAGCAGACTATGTCAACTGTCAAAATCTGTGAGAGCAAATGTTTGCACAGATCCATCCGAATGCAGCGATGAGGCACATTTTCACACATAAGTGGATTCATGAATAAACAGAATTTTCGCTACTAGGCTGAAAATAACCCCAGAATTACTCAAGAAAGACCCCAACATTCGCCTAAAGTGACAGTGTAGTGGCGCCGTATCACAATTTGGTGTGATAGGCCCGCACTTTTTTTTAAGGAGGGAGGCGTAACCGTTACCGTGAATTCCACACGTTACTTTTCAATGTTGCAAAATTTTATGCAACCCAGAATTGACGAGATTGTTGAAGAACATGGATTGGGGAACTTCTGCCATCAGGATGGAGCTACGGCTCAGACAGCTTGAATTTCACTTGGTGTTTTGAGAGAAATGTTTCCAGGATGCCTCGTCTCTTTGAGGGGTGATGTCGAATGGCCTGCTCGGTCACCAGATTTAAGCATTTGTGATTACTTTCTTTGGGGATATCTGAAGGAAAAGGTGTTCAAAAGTCGCCCTCCCACCCTACCAGAGTTAAGAGAGCAGTTTATTGAAGAAGTGAACGCCATACCTCAGGATATGTGTGCAAGAACTGCTCGAAACTTCAGAGATTGTCTACAACAACGTATTGATCCTAACAGCTGCCATCTTGAAGACATAATTTTTAATACTAAATGAATGTAAAATTGTATGTTCTACTAACTTAAAAAATACAAAAATTTTCTCTCTATATATATCAACATTTATTTTTTTATTGCTCCTCAAAACTGCTTAGCTGGTTCTACCGCACCCTATATGAATGAATGAAATTTGTTGTGGTGATAGTGCTCAAATCTTACTTTGTACAAACATTAAAGAAATGTGTGTTGTTTCAGTATAGCCTAACCTAAAATTATGCTGTTAAACTTTCAATAAAAATCAGCTGTTTAACTTTAATATTTAACAACAGATATTAAAATTATACTAGACTATATAAAACCATGTTTATGTTATTGTATTTTTTAAATTTCAACTTAAAATGGGTTAAGATAAAAATAATGATCAAAACCAATGTAATCAACGATTTATATTCAAGGCAGTTTTCACTTCTGTCTGCAGTCCCACAACTGCTTTCTTTTTTTTAATAATTGCAATATTTGAACCTTTTATGTATTTAAATACAACTTTCCACATTGTTGTACTGTTTTTGGGAAATGTTTTGTTCAAATTAGTATTTTACTAAAACTCAAACTAGAGTAGGCCAAATATTTAATTTTGTATTGGCACCAAACTTTTGATTTATCTACAGACTGCTGTAGTGAAATACAGTAGAACCCCGATTATGCACGAGTAGATTACCCGCGTTGCGGCTTAACCGCGATCGCCAAAAAATACAAATTAAATATGTAAAATAACCCAAATGCGATACTACGGCGAACAAAGTTTAGCGAGTGAAGGCTCATTATCTCGCGCGCAGACTGTAGCGCCACCTCAAAGACAATACAGTAAGCATATAACCTTCATAACGGGACTATTCCCACCCCTGTCAATAAAGGACTTTTTTACTCCATGCTGATAGAGATTGATATTGAAAGTGCATTTTTACAACAGTAGTACTGTAGTAGTTATGTACTGGACTGTTTTTTTGTTGTTTTTGTTATTTGTAAATACTGTATGTAAATAGTGTGTATGAAACTATGTAATTTTTCCAACTTATAAAGGTACGTAACTGTGCATATTTAAATTAATTGTTATTACCTGAACCTTTTGTAAAGATTAATTAAGCACTTATTTTAGTTTTACGGTCATTTTGAACTATTTCTAGGGCATTTTAGGTTAGTTTCGGATTATCCGCGATTTTGATTATACACGAAAGTTCAGCCACCCATTATCGCGGATAATCGGGAGTCTACTGTATTAAAAAGCAGTCTACTGCACTTTTATTTCTAATCGTTTTGTTATAATTGTTTGCAATCTACTAAATTTATTACATACTATGTGTATCAGACTTATTTACTCCTATCTTTGAATGTATTCTATATTTGTTAATGTTTTTATCGATCCATTAGGTTCAAGATGTTGAAGTGGTGGTGCCAAAGCTTCTTAGTTGGCATAGAAACAATAATCTGTGGATTCAGAGATGATTCGGGTTTTGTGGACCGAATTGAAAAGTATTTAGTAAAAGATCTTCCCAAATTGGCTAAGGTAAGTGTAGAGTTTTATTTAGTTAGATAATCTAAAAATGTAGACCTTGTAACGACTGTTCCATTATCTAAGAGTAAATATAATAGAGAAATTAAACAATCATGGAAGAATATGCCTAACTTTCCTATAGGGACTATGTGTGTTCCAGCTGTCAAATTTCAATCTGATGTAATAGCAAAAGAGGGTGAAACTATTATGATACAAATACACAAATTTAAAGGTATATTCTTACGGGTTCATAAACACACTCTAAGTAAGGATTTTGTTAAATTTTAAAACAAAAAAATATTGAAAATTCGATGGTTCATTCCCAGCCGAATAACAGATAAAACAGAAACACGTTTGTTGAACATATTTATTTCCATAGCATCTAACTTAGAAAATTTAGAGTCATTTTGTTATTCTTTACAACCAACAGCTTTTTTTAGGTTAGGTTAACGAAATAAAAGCAAACAAACAAAATTCAAGGAAAAATACTTACTGTATTTATTTTAATTCAAACATCTGTTGTTACATATTATAAATAAACAGACGATTTGGATCAAAAAACTTACCAAAACACGCTTACTGAAAGTTATTTACATTTATTACTATTCAGAATCAGGTAATTATTCTTCACAGTTATCAGTTCTTTTAGATTAGATACAAGCAAACACAAACAAAAATCAACGAAAAAGGCTTAACTTACTGAATTATAAGTCAAACATCTGGTGTTTCATATTATCTTGATTCTTTTAGTTGGCCATAAGTATCACAATTTGTTTGAAATGTTGAAAACATTTTACTTAAATATTAATGGTGAAATTAAAATGGATGCCGTAATTTGAATTATTGTGGACGTGCATGACTAATTCTATCTCTGTCTTACATTATGTAGTCCTATAGGTCACCACTACCAACTCCACCCTACCTAAATTAAGGCCTAATCAATTGTAATTTCCATGAACTATTCAGAGTATACAATAACAGGGTGTCTAGCAGTCGGGAAGATCGGGAATTAACATAGAAATGAAAAAAAGTCGGGAAAAGTCGGGAATTAACCTATAATTTTTTTTAAAGTCGGGAAAATGCATAAAATTGTTTAAAACAATTTTTAGGTGCATTAAAATATTCTCAACACAACCGAAACTAATAGCAATCCAATTTGGCGTATGAAAATGAAGCTAAGCAGAGCAGGTATATGGGCTATTGTACATTATTCTTGGAAGTCGAGACATGCCGTTACCATGCCAACGGGTTGGTGGTTGGGGGCGCATGCGCAATGATTAAAAAAATTCAAAGTATTTAAATTACTATATTTTTAGGTATGACATTATGGTGAATTTGTTCATACGTTCGAACAGTTCACATTTTGTTATGGCCGTGTTAAACACTTTAAGTAAGAAATAATAAACAGTATGCATATTGTACTGTCAGGGTGCCCACTCAACCGTGAAGCCGTGAATTTCGTGTACCGGTACCGTGAATAAGAAGCCGTGAATTTCGTTGTCAAACCTTAAAAATCTGAACATTTTAAAATTACCATAGAACGAAATTATCACAAGAAAATAAAAGAAATTTTGAGTCACGTTAATGTGTTTTGGAACTACAGTATTTGAAATTGAAAAACTGTTGCAACTTGCTAGCAGCTTCGTGAAAGACCGAGATGACTCATGACGACAAACCTTGAAGAACGTGGAGGAAAGAGAGAAGGGGTGGGGCCGAGTGAATTTGAGACTATCTTCTAACATACTACAGTTCTAGTACTCCGCTTTGTGTAAAGAGTTGTTTTCTAATTACACAAAGTAACAATGGGTCAACATTATATTAACATTAATTTCTATAATAAAATATGATTTATATGCTTGTTTTATTGTAATTGTTTGAAATTAATTTAATCATTGAATTATCGTTCAATAATAATAACGCGAGTGGACATTGTAAGGAACATGGCTGGTAATAAGCAAATATAAGTCAAGAAAAAATGCCAGCCGATGAGAAAAAACTACCTATGCAGTAAGGAGCCCGGCTTAGTTTGCCACATTACGGGAAAGGGGAAAGTGACAAAGTGGTAGTGCGAGGGGGAAGGGGAGGTAGTGTGTCCTCCCTCGCTAGTATCTCCTTCTCTCTCGCACAAGTACTCAAAATAGGTCGCCGTCTTTAAATCCATCTATAACTCCCATTGCAGTGATGGGTTGATTTACGATATCACCCATACTTTTTTTGTTCTTTATCTATATCGAGAGTCAATAGCCGAAACTCGATATCGAGAGATGTTCAGTTTAGTTTATATCATTGTTAAGTAAACACCTCTTGTTTTATTTGAATTCAACTATTCATGCTTAAGCTTAATTATTTGTACTGATAAAGGTAAAGTAGGCTCAAGGTCAACCACTTATGGATTCGTTTCTTACGTGTCTATTTATAGAATTAGGGTGCCTACTGTGACGAAAAGTTACAAGTTGTATAGATCGGTAACTAAAGTATAATACCGTAATTATATTTGTTTTAGTTCGGGTAAAACATTTTGGACATTTTCGGGATTTACGTTACCCGTGATTTATGTTTTCCGTGGAAGTCCCGACAATTACCTTTGTTTTACTTGTTATTCGTTCCTGCAAATAACGACATTTAATTTCTGCTTTTCCGAATTTTACAAGTGTTATCTATATAACCTTTTCGGCGTACCTTAGCGGTTGTATTTTAAATTAAGTTTTAACTCTGGTATTTTATAGAAACAAGAAAAAATTATTGTTCTTGTGAGTATAGGTTTTTTCGCTGACACACTGTTTTATATTAAATTGAGTTTTAATGACGTCGTTTTATAAAATTAGCGCTAATAATACTCGGGAGTCGCATTCTTTGCAGACATTCATCATTGTATTTTAAATAATATTTCAACAATAGTAGTTCATAAAATTTTCATAAATTGTGTTCGGGCATCGTTTTTTTTCGCAAACATACGCTGTTGTACCCTATATTACATTGCGTTTTATAAAATTAGCGCTAATAATATTCAGGCGTGGTATTCTTTGCGGACATTCGTCATTGTATTTTAAATAATATTTCAACAATAGTAGTTCATAAAATTTTCATAAATTGTGTTCGGGCATCGTTTTTTTCGCAAACATACGCTGTTGTACCTTATATTACATTGCGTTTTATAAAATTAGCGCTAATAATATTCAGGCGTCGTATTCTTTGCGGACATTCGTCATTGTATTTTAAATAATATTTCAACAATAGTAGTTCATAAAATTTTCATAAACTGTGTTCGGGCATCGTTTCTTTTCGTGGACATACGCTGTTGTACCTTATATTACATTGCGTTTTATAAAATTAGGACGTTAAACACCAAAAAAAAAAAAAAAAAAAAAATATTCAGGCATCGTATTCTTTGCGGACATTCGTCATTGTATTTTAAATAGTATTTGAACAATGGTAGTTGATAAAATGGCATAATTTGTTTTTGTTCATCGATTTTGCCGAAATACGCTGTTGTATATTACATTGCGTTCTAATGCCGGCGTTTTATAAAATTAACACAAATAATATTAGGGGGTCGTATTCTTTTGCGTACATTCGTCATTGTATTTTAAATAGTATTTGAACAATGGTAGTTGATAAAATTGGCACAAATGGTTTTCGGGCATCGATTTTTTTCGCGGAAATACGCTGTTGTATATTACATTGCGTTTTAATGCCGCCGTTTTATAAAATTAACGCTATTAATATTCGGGCGTCGTATTCTTTTGCATACATTAGTCATTGTATTTTAAATAGTACTTAAACAATGGTAGTTGATAAAATTGGCACACATGGTTTTCGGGTATCGATTTTTTCGCGGAAATACGCTGTTGTATATTACATTGCGTTTTAACGCCGGCATTTAAAAAAAATAACGCTAATAATATTATTCGGTTGTCGTATTCTTCCGACCGGGAAACAATAATTTTGGACTTCAAAGAACAAACGGAGCTACAGTCGTTCGCTGCGCGTTAGAACTGCTTTATCTAATTTAATGTACCGACTAATTCATGTGGACGCGGCGGTGACGCTGTCGCTCGTGAGCACCGATCTCATACTAACTCCCATTTAACTAAATGCTTCCGCTGGACGCAACTGCCGAATTGCCAGGTGTCGCTCGTGCGAACCAGCCCCTGTAGTCCGAACGAGCGTATTTGTAGTGTTGATAAGCCATAAATATATAAACTTTATTTCTTGGATTCGACAAAATGTTCGGGAAAAGTCGGGAAAAAGTCGGGAATTTTATATGGGAAATTTACTAGACACTCTGAATAATCTATTTGCATTGGCTTCACCATGAGTCGCCCCGGGGATAGGTGATCGAAGCGAGCAATACAGTATACATAAGAAGAAAATGTTGTGTAATAATTGATAAAGTTAATTAAAGTGTTAAGATCCCAATTTAATGGATTTAAAACCCAAATGATGTCATCAGCAATATCATCAGTAACCAAAGTGTTGAAGGTAACCATTGTATCTTTTGTGTTTCAGGGCCTCTGGGAGCCTTCTGTATGCATGAATTTTTGCGTACAGTTCCTAGACTTTGTGAAATCCTGTTTAAGCGATACAGAAAACACAAATTGGAAGTTCGAATGGCATCCTGGAGAACACGTGTCTGCTGTAAATGTAGACACTGATCAGTCCTACGACTTCTTTCCAGAATGCTTGAGAAGTGTCGAATAGGTACAGCTGTTCATTTCCAAGTACAAGATTGTGTTATTTCTCATGTTTTGTTGTTATTTTGATACTGTGTTCAATGTAAAATGTATATATTAATATTTTTGTATTTAAAATATTGATTACGATTTTTATTGATCCTAAGAAGTATTGTTTACTTCCTGAATTAAGTTTTAAAATACAAAATACTGGTTTGGCGGCTACTTCTGAGCAGGTGGTTTTAGTTTAGATTTTATTGTCCAAGAGTATGAGAATAAAAATACATATAATTTGTTAGAGATACAAGCCCATGTCAATCAGATTCTATTTTAGTTCACGGATTAGTGATTCGATCAAACTTGTACGCCAACTTTAATTTGTTAATCTTACCATATTAATCTATCATCACAAATAAGTTTCACTCCATGCGGATATCGTACATAGAATAATATACAGTAGAGCCACAGTTATCCGAGGTAATGTGGACTGATTGTACCTCGGTAACGCGGACTATGTCAAAAATCAAGAGGGAAACGTACGGTAAACTGGTGAAATCAATGAAAATGTGGTCAAAGATGTGAAAAAGGGCATCTACTGTATTATCAAATGAAAAACTTAAGTCCAAAGGAAAATAAAATACAAAATGATAAAAAGACATACATAGGCTACAGTACTGTACATGTTCCTGTAAAAAATATTTTTGAAAAAGTACGTGAGTGTTTTCTGTTTAACGGAACTCGCTCGCTTGAAAACTAAACAAACGATATGCAGTATGACACACGCAACGTTTTAAATGCGAGGGCTTTACTTGATACAGAATCAAACTACTGTATTCACAAAAACTAAAGGAGACGTGTGAGAGGGGGGTAAGCCGGGTCGAACAGAAGTAGGTGCAAGCCAAGCCAAGATAAGGAATGATGACATCACCATCGCATAAACAATAATCACAGTGTCTGTCTCCTCTTACTACGCTACTAAGTGTATCCGACTTGCCGGTTAATATTATTGTTTATTCAAGTAATTTGTTTGATTGTTTATTTAGTTTACTACTTATAAATAATGTTATTTATCTAGAAAATCCATTATTCTCTTGAATAAACAGTAGGCTACTTCTACTGATCAAAATATCTTAAAATGTAAAAAATCCTACAAGATACAAGGAAACACAACCCACGTGTTTTACACAAAACAGGCAGCTCCACCCTGGTAAACAATCCCTAGAGCCTCTAGCAGGACTGTTGAGAAACTGAATGAGCTATGCGTGATATTAAACGTATGCAAGCAGACGTTTGAAATATCGCCTCTGGAGTAATTCCAAAACATATGCATTCAGACGGATGGATTTCTGTATGCGTTGGCACATTTGATAAGCAGGGGAGCATTTTCCGTCCGTCCCGTCTGCTGCAGTGTGGGTTGGCCTTAACTGTGAATATCTTGCCTGAGAGTATAACTCTTAAGATTTTCCTTGACATTTAGTAAATAATATATAAAAACTGTGTAATGTCATTATTTGAAATTCTTTAAATATGGGCAAACAGCTATCTCTTTCTGGGACATCCTTTGTATTTCTTAAAAATAATAAATTATTACAGGATAAAAAATAATGCTGAGATATGAAGTTGGAAGTTTGCAACCGGAGGAGAAAGACGAAATAAACGGAAGAAAATAAGTCATGAAGCAAAGGGTCACAAAACGGTAGAGTCGGGATCTTAGTAAACAAATATTTTAAAAGGAAACATACTTATAATTTTTACGATAACAGACAGTCAACCTTACAAATATTTGAAGGAAGGGTAAATTAGATTTTACAATAAACTTGTTTTCAAGACAGTCTTCATAACATAAAATATATCTTTATTCAATGAATATACAGCTGTAACAATGTACTTAGGAATATATATATATATATATACTTCTTTATATATTTTAAAAAGGCACCAAGTGGAAGTGATCTGAATTTGTTCTCAATTATAACAGCTGATCAGAAATTATGCATCTAAAGGAGCACCAATCTCATTCCGGATAGCATCTTCTAAATAAGCTATTGTCAGGCTGTCTGAATGTGGAGCGAGAGGGCTCTCTTTCAAACCTAAAACATGTTCAATAAATATTAGTACACAAAACAAAGTTTATAAAAACGGTGTCCCTAAGATGTAATTAAGTCTACATTTATCAGACTACAAATTATTGTTTGAACTCCACATAGGGTTACAGGGTATTCTGAAAAGTCGGGGAATAAAAAGATGTTCAGGGAAAGTCAGGAAAAGAGACAAAAAAAATCTTGGAAGTCAGGGAAATCTTCCCCTATGGCAGTGTAAAGTTCTACTCTAGTTTGCCGTAACACAAGTTAGGTAAATCTTCCCCAGTGATGGATTTGAGGGAAATTTTGAATGCTCTAATCCGCCGTAACTCAGACTATTGTAGGATTTTTTCCAGATATTTTTCACAAGAAGTGCACGACAATTACATAGTTTTTGCTGTGCCCCTGTGTCCTTTTTTAAACTAATGTAGGTATTTCGTTTTGTATTTTCAGTTTTATTTGGGTTGCTAACTTAAACTCATTACAATAGCTAACAAAAAATGTTTGTTTGATAAACTTTGGATGGACAATAAAGTGTTTCCTGAATTTAGTGGTTGGTTGGATTTGGTTGTTAGTGATGCGAATCCAGCTTATTGTTAAGTGTATCTGAAATCTTTTAAACTAAGCAATATGGGGAAACAAGCAATTGTTTTAATAACTTAACAAATATGTAAAAAATTTGTAAATTATATGAGAACCAACTCATGTAAAAAATATGAGAGCAAAGGGTTCTCCTTACCTTTAAGAAACATTTTACAAGTCTTAATAGATGGACAGAATTTTAACTTCAGTTTTAAGAAAACACTCGAGAGCCAATTGGTTGGGAACTTTTTCACATCTCTCTACGGCCTTTTCGAAGATATTCAGCTCGACGAGCAAAATACTCAGACATTACAACCTTTTCCCTTTTAAGTTCGCAGCAGTAAGTTGGCTGGAAAATGGTCGCTGTGTAGATAAAGCTTTCAAATCGTCAATAAATTTGTAAAGAATACAACAAAAAAGATAACAAAAACCTGCAATACCTTAGAGAAACTATGAGAAATCCATTTTTTAAGACAAAACTAAGTGCTTTCAGAAGCATATTGTCAGATGTTGACCAATTCCTGAATAGGTTCCAAAGTCAGAAGCTTTTGGTCCCATATCTCTTTATCTTTTTTATAGTTTTCTATTTGATTCTCATCCTGCCTGGTTGGTTTATTCCATCGACCACAAAATTAAATAGACTGGACAAGTCGAACCCAAGAGTGAAGCCAGTTTTAGAGTCAAATATACAATATGGCGGAGTCAAATACTCACACAATATGGCGGAGTCAAATACTCACAAGACGCGAGCCGCCGGCCGGCCGCCAGTGTATGTTGCCACATTACCCGCGAAACGAAGCTCGTGTTCTAACTGTTTTATGATTGAAACTACAATAGCTAATTTTTAAATTTGTTTTGGATCGCCCATCGTAAGTTTTTCAGTGCTACAGTGTACTAATCCGCATTGATTGTTGCACCACGTTCCATGAATTCAACCAGCAGCACCCCTTTTGAGTCCCAAAACACCGTTGCCATGAGCTTTCTGCCGGAAAAATCTTGCCAGGTTTTCTTTGGTTTCTGTGGTGCCGTGTGACCCCACACCTTTGACTGTTGTTTAGTCTCAGGATTCACGTACTTGACCCAAGTTTCATCTCCTGTCACAATTCTGTTCAGAAAAAAATCTCCTTGGTCATAACGCATCAGAAAGTCCAGAGCCCCGAGGTCATTCGTTGAGTTTTGTGGTCCTCTGAAAGAATTTTCGGGACCCATCGAGCACAAAACTTTCGGTAGCCTAACCTGTCAGTCACTATCTCGTACAAAACAGTCCTGGAAATTTGTGGATATTCTTACAAAAGTTCTGAGTTGTACACAAATTTTTACGTTGATTTTCTCAACCAGTTCATCAGTGACCACAGGATGGTCTGCTACTTCTTTCTTTGTCGTGGACATTTGTTCGGCCATTTTCAAACGAGCTCACCTATTCCCGAACAATTCCTTCACTCATTATCTTTGCTGCATACACAGCACAAAGTTCTCTATGAATTGCTGCTGCCGAATATTCTTTAGCTGCGAAAAATCAAATGACAGCACGCACTACACGGCGGGATTTTCTATTGCAGCACACATTTTGGCAAGTGACCAAAAAACAACTAGTACTTGGACGACTTTCACTCTACCACGGCTGGACGCCGACTGACCTGCTGTGCACAAACGGAGGTTACTTTCCAAACAGCTCTCGTAATTTTGACTGTCAGTGCCGTAGTGGTTTGAGCACTCAGTAATAATTTTAAAGTTAACTTTGTTTTATGTTGAACTCAATCTGTGCATTTGTGTTTGTTACGCTTGTAAATCATAACATACAAAATACTTATACCAAATTTGAACTGAATATCTTATCCAGTTCTGGAGATACCATGAATTTTCGTCAAAAACAAAATGGCGGATTACGACTAAACTAAGCCGAATTCGAACATTTTAAATTTATTTCCATGTATGCAATCCGATCCTGTTTAGCCCGCTAAGGTTTTTGTGTCACCCTGTATAGTTAACAATCTTTATACCCAGTTTCATGATTATAGCTTAAAATTGTTTCTTAGATATTAAGGTATTTGTAAAAATCACATACATACTAACAGACAGAAAACAGATCAAGATAAAGATGTTATATTGTATTATTGGCTTGTTTTTAGCTGACAAATAACCCCGTAAAGTTTCGGACAGTCAAGTTGGACACCTGTATGTACGTACACAACAGTCGGAACCTGTAACAACGTTAAATTCGAACCCAGTTACTGGCACTATATGCTGATCCATCAGTCTTTAGCATCACACAAAGAAAAATAGATTTATATCAAGGATTACTAAATAAATTTGGAGAAGAAATAGTTTCTGAAAATTCCTTACAAACTTACCCTGTAAAAGGCAACGTCTGACTTCAGCAGCTTCGTAATGCAGTCCTACGCTGTTTATAAATACAAATTCACCTTCCACTTCTGGGAGTGGAAATACTTTTTCTTCTCCCAGAACTATCATTTTTGAAGGCGCCCAGAAAGGATACGATATCTGCACAAATATTAATTTAAATATAGTAAAACTTTACCAAATGTAACAAAAATTATATATAGAATTGTAAATAGAGAATTTCTTTGGCAATACGATAAACGTTTTGGTGATAGAGTCAGAAAAACAAGGTTCTTAAGCTTCCTTCACACGGGGAGCTGCAGGGCTCACCCTCGCGAGCAGGAGAAAGGCTCGGAAGACAGAACGCAAAGAGTACAACAGAGCTTTCACATGGGGAGCAGGAGCACCGGCCTTTAGAGCGTGTGTGTGAGAGCCAGTAGTATCTCGAACAGTGAGCTTGGATGGGAGTTGCATCGAACAAATTTTAGATTTCAGTGCTAAAATTAGGATTCATTTTTTTAAGAACAAAAAAATTGTTCTACAAATTGGAGAACATATTATGACTTCATTATTTATTTCAATCCAACGACAAAGCCATTACATAATTAACAATGAACAAACAGATGGCTAGATAATCAAAGGAAAAAATAAATAATACTAAATACCAACATGCAGCAGACTACAAATAAATATAATATAATAGTAACAAACTATAAATAAGTACATAACAAAGGATAATAATCCACATCATTCTATATAATATGTGCTGTAAAAGTGTAACAAAGCCATGAATGTAAAATATTTACATGAATAACAATATTATATAATTTATGCACTGTAAAAACTACAAAATAATATCAAGAAACACACAAAGACACAACAGTATAAGGATTAGTGATCACAATTTACTAGATGTATTTTATTCTAGTATGAGTTGGGAGACATCGAGTACTCTTTTACGAATTGTTGAGGCGCTATCGTTGAAAAAAAGTAAATTGTGTAGCAGAAGTGGTTCCCGAACCTCATCATTCTTGCAATTGAACCATGGAAGTCATAGCCACGTGAGTAGTGCCGCCTGCCGAACAGATCAAGTGATCGAGTCCCTAATGTAGTACGGAAATCCACCCGGGAGAGGAGCATTGGGCAATACAGCAGACCGTTTATCATCTTGTTTAGAAACAAAACATCAGCGACCACACGCCTGACTTGAAGATCGGGAAGAAGAAGTTCGGCCTGAAGTTCAGCAAGTGGAACCTCCCTCGAACGCAGTGCCCGCCGCATCCCCACCAGCCTCAAGAACTTCCTCCGAATAGCTTCGAACTTATCAATCAGGCCAAGCTGATAGGGGGACCAAACAGGGCCAGCATACTCCAGGAGCTGACGTACAAAGAATGAATAGAGATTATTCTTAATCTCTCAAGATTTTGCTTTTTTTTACCAAATTTTCAGGGAAATTTTTACGAAATCGTGCTGTTTAGACACACAGTAGGTGGTATTTAGAGTTATAGATAAATGGCCACAGCACGCGTACGATCCATTGCGATTTACGCGTACTTATGGACTGTCGTGCAAACGCCTGAGTCGAAAGTCTCCCCTTGTGAAAGGTTGGGAAGAAGGAGCGAAAAAAGCTTCCGCTCACTAGGACGAGCCTTGGGACTCCCCGTGTGAAAGCAACAAAGAGTATAGTTCACTTACCTAACAACTATATTATTTACTTTAACCAAATACCTCAATAGTTCCTTTCGTGCCGACTATGTAAGCAATGTTAGTTAATTCTACTCTAGCATGCGAGGAAAGCGAGGCAGTGCGACCTCCCGGGTACGTTAGAACACAACTCATACTCTCATCAACACCGTGTTCGTTAAGATGGCCTGCAGCTTTGAGCACGGTGGGTTTCTCGTTTCCAAAAACAAGCACAGCGAGCTGCAACACGTACACTCCTAGATCGAGTACTGTGCCGCCACCTAACTCTTTCAGCCTGTTTAACAGATTCACACATCACTGTTTGAGTTATTACACTATTTCTTTATAAAACCAAAAAAACCTAGCCTTGTAAATTTAGAAACCACATACTTTAAAAAAAAAACATATTTCATCACATATCTTAACATGTAGAGATGTTTCCAAGGTATTCACAATTTGTACCTTTGTTATTCATTTGTACAATGTTTTTAAACATCATGTAATAATATTGCATCAACATTTTAAATGAAACAGTCTGTTTTTGTTGCTACAAAACATTAATAGAACATGTATGTTATTTTGGTAGGTTTAATGAGAATCTGACCAAGCCGATAAAGTAAGGGCACGGGAAGAATTATATAATACTAATGGACCCGGCAATGCTTCGCTATTGCTTGATTTTATTGTATGCTTAGATTAAATTAACAAACATAATTTAATAAGTGAATTAAAAAATTAATTTTGAATTGACTTATGGTTAAAAAAATTCCTATGATCAAGGCAAGTGGTAGAGCGCGTGTTAAACATACGGGTGTTTAATATGTCCAGTGCTGAGTATGGTTAAATCCGCAAAACGTGTCCTTCCCTGTGACCGGGCATGGTTTTAACCGCATCTGTCCCATTCACTTTACATTCTAAAAGAGGGGGTTTAGTCGTTGTCTAGAGCAATTTGTTTTACCTGAGTAGTTGGACCCTTCTACGAGTCCAAGTCCAGTAGCTTAGGAAAATAGCAACTTACGATCGTTTAAATTGGGTACCACCCATGGACGGATACAGCCAGTTTTTAAGGAGGGGGCTGTCTCCTATCCCAGGGGGTTTAGAATAATTTTTAGAATACAGTGCTTGAAAACGTCTTTTTAGATTATTTCACGAACAGCCATTTTGAATAGGATTAAGGATTACATGCTGTATACAAAAATGAAATTTTATTACAACAAATTGTAGAGAACAAATCATAGAATTAAACTGTATACTTGAAAATTTTTAATGTATTTATTCTATAAACGTATTTCACTTTGTTTCACTAAATTAGAACAACTAAACAAAACTCTCACAAACATATAGTATACAGTTCCAGCCAGGCGGGAAAAGGTAACGGCTAAC
This sequence comes from Philaenus spumarius, assembly GCA_018207615.1. NCBI lineage: Eukaryota > Metazoa > Arthropoda > Insecta > Hemiptera > Aphrophoridae > Philaenus > Philaenus spumarius. The sequence goes on from JAGFPH010002226.1 coordinate 148,173, forward strand.
ACGTCTAGGGCGTTGAAAATGTACATTTTCACGGAAATACCCGTAAATCATGAAATACCTGGCTCACAAAGTAGTCGATGAAATGAGAAACCCGCGGGACAGAAGAAAGAAGCAAACAAAGCGACGTGGCAGTTTCGTGTACACAATGTCATGCCCGCTCTTTCTAACCCAATAAAGTAGCAATTATTATTTACAAAGACACTTTTTCAGTATAGATCTATTCAGAAATAACCAACTGTTTGCGTCGTAATAGAAACCCGTTCCCATTGCAACCAGGAACGTCATATGACATGATTACTCCTTTTTGAGCAAAAACCTAGAATCACGTCGTAAGACATGATTACTCTTTAAGTGTAAAATAAGCCACCTCTCAAAGGGTTAAGTATTAAAATAAGACCATTGAAGTCCTATTGCAATACTTAACACCCCCTCTTCCTATATTTAGAAATAAATCTCAAAAATATATTTAACTTAAAAGAAAATTACTACCTTAGTCTGTCTACTTGACTAATTTTCTCTCCGAAAGAACATTCAACCCATAAGATCTCTCCGATGGTTCCGGCAGCGATGTGTTTTCTCAATTCATGGTACACAGGAAAAAAGCGAGTCCATAATCCTTCCATCAAGAATAGATTCTTCTCTTTAGCAAACTTAACAAAAAACATTCATATCTAAACTGTCAAGACAAAAAGAATAATGTATGTATGAAACTAAAAGTCAAAAATAAGGAGCTACTTCAAGTTATAACAAGAGTTGATTTATAACTCTCGTAAGACCGTAGCCAGGAAAACTTTTCAGGGGGGGGGGGGTCTGGTCAGGAGAAGCATCCGACGCACAGTGCATTGTGTGCTTCGCACGCCAACCTCCGTATTGGGAGTATTTTCAATTCACAATGCATTGCATGCTTTGCACACCAATTTTAATCCCATGTGCGTCCGCTTTAAAATACTAGTGTTTATTACGTAGAAAGGTTAAAAAATAAAGTAATTTCTACGTATTTTGGCTATAAATATAAGAAACGAAAGGTCAGCTCCTAGCATAAATACAAAATTTGCGTAGCAGTGAACGTGTTAAACACCAATTTCCATGATTATTTTTAAAATTTTGATACAGTTACCCATGTAAAATATTATAGGATGTAAGGATTATGAATGATTTTGTTTTGTTAGAGTAAAGTATTTTTGTTCAACCTTCATAGTTTTCTTATTTAATAGATCAGATCAAGCTCACAAGAGAGTAAGGCCTAACCTACTGCATCCATGTGTATTGTACGTTGTAGTTTAATCAAGCAAATCTAAACTTTAGTATGATGTAAAATATGTTGCTGGATCACCTGTTGTGTTGTCTATTTTATAATTTAACCTGCACTTTTTAAATCTAGTATTAATTTTTACTGCTAAATTTTGATCCCCCCTGCCCCCCTCCTCTGGCTACGGCTTTGTACTTTCGAAATATTGTGTATTATTATGATGATGAGAAGAGCATGGCTTTTATGTGGTATCGCTGTCTTCACGGCAGGCCCACAAGAATGATCAGGGTGTGGTTTAATTTTCTGGGACTTTGGTTGGCCCCGGACTGACGACCGGGCAAGGAGGGTTAAGATGTCTTATAAATAATGGCAAATGTCCGAACAAACAAATTGTAAAAAATAACAAATGCTTATTGTTCAACATATCCTATAGAGGGTAGCATCTACTGTAAATTTCAACCATTTGCTTAAATTAATTAAGTATTTTCTTTGTTTCTAATTAATAAAGTTTATCAGATAGAATTTACCAATATCAAGTGATGCGCAATTGCGAGATGTTTTTACAATCAAAACAATTTAAAATCGTTTTACACCATGTTAAATAAATAAAACTATTACTATAATATTCTCTGATCTTTTCTGAACACATTGATATATTATATAATATGTTGTATATAGATCCAAATTTGCATTTATTATGCATTTTTCAAAATATGTTTGCGCGATGCCCTAAAAATGCTTAGCAGTAAATAGTGAATTGCTCAGCACTTCTCGAGGGTTAAAGGTTGTAAGCATGGGTAAAGATGTCTACAATTTTTATTCATAGCATCTTTTAGCTTAAAATCAGCTTAAATATCTTTGTTCTTATTCTCAAAGCAGAAGCTTACTAGCCCTTACTAGTATTTGCTATTTTACTTTCAATCCCATTTTTTTCTAAAAGTTATGGTTATCTAAAAAAAGTTTCAATCAACAAAATGTTTAACAGGCTCAATAATGTGTCTACTAAGGGAGCAATATTTTTTTTCTGAGACCTCATTTTTTATCACCCTTGTTTGTGTTGTAATTGTTTGATACAAAGGTTTTAGGTAATATTTAAAAAGTTTAAAATAACTAAACTGATTTGGTACCATGCCTACTAAAGGAATTATGGTTTTTCCTTACCTCTATTTTGTCCACATCTTGAGGTAATGGTTGGTGTTATTAAAAAAATCAAACAATTTGTTTAGTACACTCTTAGCAGGTATAGGCTAATCACTTTAAATATTGTATAGTAAGAACTCGATAATCCGGCACTCGATAGTTCGGCATCCATCATCTTGAAAATTGGCACTCATTAAAGAAGGCACTTTTTATAATTATTGAGTGATTTAGGCCCGGTCTACACTGTTGGTCTGCATCCGTCAAAAACAGTGTGTAAAAATCTACTGCTCAATAAACTTGTCCAAAACAAACATTTCAATCAAAATTTCTCCTAAAAATCGAACCGATTCAAAACAACGTGCTCTCGTCATCCTTTAAAAACGTTCCCAGTTAAAGGGATCATTTAGCACTTTCGTTGCTGACAGTATTTTGTTGGAACATATTCCACTTAATGAAGATTATTTGAAAAATTGAAGTCTTTGGAAAAAGATACATTAAATTTCTTGTAAATAGTTGTTTGATTTAAAACCGCTTTGCACGGTTTGAAAGTGAAAGGGGTTCGAAGAATTTGTGACAGGCTGGTGTAAAAATAGCAAAACCCCGCCAACAACAAAGGTGAATGAAGCCGTCCCTACCTGAGACCCATCAGTTAGCGGCAATCTCTCTACGCAGTTATTGTTACGTAGTTTCAACGTGTAATTTACATTTTTGTTTGTGTGTTGTAACAACTCTTTAACAACCCAATAATAATAATTGACTGAGCGGAAGCGAGACCGTTCGGCATTTTGTCTGACTGTCTGTCTCACGATTACGGCCAAACGCCTTGACCGATTGTCATGATTTTTTGCATGAATGTTCCTTATTCTAAGGTCAAGCGATGTATATATACGGTTTTTTCCATTTTTCATTTTTAACCCCTTAAATTAAATAAAAATGGCGGCTACACCGTTTCTCTCAGTGTAAACTTTTTTCCAAAGCCAGTTTGTGGCTTAACCGTAAGTCGAATTGAAAAACTAATAACATTTTGCTTTAGCAAGTTTAATGTCCTACAAAATTGTTTTCTTGATTTTTTTTGGTACCTCTAATGGTAAGCTCACAAAATGGCAGCAAACTTGAAATTTGTTAAAAATCGTCCAAGTTTTTGTATTTGAACCATGTTTTTATACGTTTATTCTTTAGATATCTTCATAAAACCTTATAATTTTATGGAGAGGGAGAGAGAGCGCTACCTGCTGTCTTGCTCTTTCCTGTGCTACGTCAGTGTGGCCGCTGTGAGTGAGTTGTGGAGGCGGAGCCGAGATAAGGTCAACTGTTCAGAGAACTACTAGTATATATACTACATGTGCTTTTATTTATAGTTTATTCCCAGTTTAAACCATTTTAAAGGAAGACCGAGCTTGCCGGATTATCGAGGTCTTACTGTATTTTACTCTGACATTGTACCTTAATTAAAGTTTCCGCTTCTTTATAATTCATGCACATAGGCTTTTCACACAACACTGGCTTGCCATGTTCAAGAAACAGTTTTGAATTTGAGAGATGTTGTGGGTGTAGAGACCCAACGTAAATGACATCTGTAATAAAAACCATTTCTTCTTGATACATTTTCATATTGGTAATTACCTTTTAAACAAAGAATGTATCACATGTATATATAGTTTAATTATAAGCACAAGACATGAGTCATATACATTTATGTAGACCAAAACATATAAAAACATTAACAAACATGAAAGTTGCACAAAAATTTATTCTTCAATTATTATTTATTCTTTTGGAGATCGACTACCGATATATGGAAGTTCAGAAAAACTTTTGTTTGGATTTTTCACATACTACTGTAACAAAAGAACCAAATTAATAAAAAAAAAATCAATGTTATGCAATTTATGATAAGAAATACACGAAAATGATTGATAATCTCAATTGTAACTGCGCAGTTGTCCCGGCTGTTCGACAATGGCCGGAGGTTCAGCTGTTTTAGTTTTTGGTTTGTTTTTGTTGAATTAGTGTCAGTGTTTCCACATTGAGGGGAAATCGGGTTCGAGAGTGGAAGAGAAAGGGGAGAGACCCACAAAGGGGAAATTTAGGGGAAGCATTTGTGGGACAAAGTATATTTATTTATATAATAAGTAATATCTAATTTAATAAAGTTACATTTTACTTTTAAGTTTATTTCATTATTTATTTTAACATTTATTATTCATTGCCCATGCCGTTTTTAGATGAATTTGTCATGTTTATTTTTAAAAATGCAGCAGTTGGTTTTTAAAGGAAACAGTTATTAATATTTTTTGTATGCATTATAAATAATTAAAGGGTTAACAATGTTGAGATTTCTGATGGGTTGGTGGGGGAGGGGAGGTTAATTTGAGTTATAATTAAAAATTACTAAAATAATACCTAATAATTATTTTGTACTCGCCAAATTTGTTTTCTTGTGATGAAAATAAGTGCTTCTTTGCCATAAATGATAAAAAACTATGTACAATATGTACACAGGTTGGTTTCATGTTTTTTAGAACTGTTTCAGAGTATGATACTCGCAGTCCTCGCACATGTAACGTGACTCTCGCCTTGCTTGTTCCCGTCTCGTCGTGTATTTACAAACATGACACTGACGTGTTGGGTACTCCTTTTTATCCGTGGAAGGAACACATGTAGGAAAGTGGCGTTGTGTTAGTCTTAGTGGTGGATCCCCAGGAGATAGGCGGCCACCTGTTTTCTGACGTGGAGTCTGAGTTTCTATATTGTCTTCCAAGAATTGACATATTACCTCAAGATGGAATTCTTGTTGGTTTTTGACCAGTTCTGCAGAGGTATGTAGCATGACTATTGATAGTTGAAAGAATTGAAGCCTCACTGATCCAGTCACTCAGACGGTGACTAGTAAGTGTTCATTACGGCCCAACTCTGAACCGTTCATTACGGGAAGTTCTAATAAACGTTATATAATTCTACATCCTCAACAAAGGATTCGACCATTACGACTACTAAGTACCACTCATGTAACACTGTCAAGAATAAAAAACATCCACAAATAACAATTTATATTGACACGTACAGTAAACGTAAGCTTTTGCGTACACGCGTTGTACTGAGAATGCAACTGAGCACGTAGCGACTTATAGTATCACTAAAATAAGCCAGAGTGAAGCACTAGCTAGGCAGTGCTGTCAACAGCTTGTTCACTTCCATATATCAATGATAGAGCTGTAACTTAGCCATCAAAACAATACCACAACATCTAAAAACTTCAAACGAGATAACCCGTGCGAGGCGGTTGCCTAGAAATACCAGGCATATCTCGTACGTGGCGGTTAAAAGGTTAATAAACAAGATGTAGGTCCATCAGGAAGATATGTAAAGCTTTTCGACAAGCACATAGATTATGTTTCTAAAAAAAATTCGAAGGGAATGTTATGTTAAGGAAATTGTATTTCTCAGTAGACTTGGAGTTGCGATTTATTTGCCCTTAGTAAAAAACGAAGCATAGAGAATTTTGTACAGGCCTATTTTAGGAATTAACAACATGAACATGGTGGGGGTTGATCCTTTGAATGGTCTACGATCGAGCACTCGTTCGATCTGTGTTAGACAGTCGGAGAGGTTGAAAATGAAAATGTACGCTGCCAAACCTCCGAAGGACATATGTGATCTGAAGACACGTGTTGTGTTCTTTTCGTGAAATGTAGTGGTTTTGTAAACATTTTTGTTTACAGGATTTCATGTTGTATTTGTGTGTAAAGAGAAATTTTCTTTTGAAGAAATATTGTATAAAGTTGGACTGCAATACATGTTGATCTTCAGCTTAACATACAATGTAACCTACCTTGTAAGGCCATTAATTATTTAGTAATTATCAATGACCCCATCTATCAAGATTGATACTAGTATAATATATTTTGTGGTTTATATTAAATATCTTTGAAGTTAAGGGTAAAGGGATTAAGTCAGAAATTGCTAACTTTACAGGAGAAGCACTCAAAGTTTTGAGAAACTCATGGCTTGCATTGCAGTAAAACAGCGAGAGGAGGAGGTGCGAGATCGGCAATACGGTAGCAAGTAACTAATGTGTTGTTTGGTGTCAGTGTTTCTTAAGGCAATCCATAGCTGAGTGGACAGCGTCGCATCTTCCTCATCAGGAGATACTGGGTTTGAATCTTGGCTAGACCTGGTAACTTTTCATATCTGTAATTTGAGGGTGGGAGGGCGGAAGTAAAGCAAACGGTGGCTGGCTCGCTTCCAAGCTGGTCAAAATAACTATAACTTGTTTTTTTTAACTTCGACTTTTTTACCATTGAAGTTTGACAGCATAACCAACAATTTCTGGCTTGAGCCCTAACTTCAAAGATAGGTGTGTATATTTTTTTCGCGACAATCATACTACTTTCAAGATTAATAGTAGTATTTTTGTTATTTTTATTTATTTTATTTGCTGATAGCGGGAAAAAACCAATTAAAAAGTATCTTTGTAAAAAATATTTTAATGTACGAAATTGTTTCCAATTGTGAGTTGGGGTTTGTTTGGTTGATTAAAGGGATGTATTAAATGCTATTTAATGGGACTTGATTTTATTTTCAGACAATGAAGATTGAGATATTTGTATCATTAATGTAAGAGTAGATCAAGTTAATTACTGTACATTATGTATTATGATGTCGCGCATGTTATGTTTCCACAATAAAGACTGATTTTATTTGAAATACTGTGTCCTTCAAACTTTATCAGAATGTAGTTCAACAATTATTTACTTTAACTCAAAGATAAAAGTATTAACTGTGCTGACTCTTATCATAGTAATATATAAATAATGAAGCACTTAACTCTAATTTATTATTGACTATAATAATTAAATAACTGCACTAAATTGCATTCCAACAATATAATGTTTGTATTAAATTACTTTTCTTTTTCAAATAGATTCAGACTTAAACAGAATAATTCTGTAAAATATTTATGTTGCCTTGACCTTACATTTTCATACTCAATAATATTCAATTACAGTAGAACTCCAGTTATCCGAATCAATTGGGACCGGATCCCATTCAGATAGTTGGATTACGTCACAGGAGTAAACTACTTACATATTACGGTCGCGTATACACGTTTTATAACTTTAACGTTTGAGTACCATCATCGTGTTAACAAGTTCACTGCTAAGGACACACATGTGAGCTTGACAATGAACACTATGAGATGCGGCCAACGCACAGTATATTGCATGCTTCACACGCCAACTCCCGTGCTGGGAGTATTTTCAATACACAGTGCATTGCGTGCTTCGCATGCCAACCCCCATATTGGGAGAATTTTCAACACAGAGTGTTGCGTGCAATAGCGCAAGTTGACAGAATCATTATTTTGCAAATTGCAATACGTTCCCGTCTTAATGTGTTTTTCTGAAATTTTGAAAGCGATTCGGATAGTTGGAGTTTGGATAATTGGAGTTTTACTGTATATGATTAGCATTAACTATCCTTATCATTTAAATTAATTATCTAAAGTTAATAAAAACCCAGTAAAATAAACTTTTTGTTAATAAATATAACCTATTATACAGACATGCTATGTTTATTTGCTATAGGCTAAATACAGTACCCCCATCCTTTTAAAATTTTGTTTACTGTAGGCCTACCGATTTGATTATTTTTAGCGAGCTCTTCGTAGGATCCGTACGCTGTTGCAATATTATGTTTCTTAGCAAATGCCTCAGCTTTGTCTTTTCCAGAAGCAGCGGCTACAGCTGTTACCACATGTTCTGTTACTGGAAGTGCTTTTAAAGCTAGGACAAAATCATTGCTAATCTTTCCAGCACCTGCTATTCCCCAACGTGTAGCCATCTAAATATTACAAAAGAAAAAAATACAGTGTTTTGCCTTTGGAGGGAATGGCTTATTATATAACAAATACAGAATACGGACAAGCCCTTGGAGTCTTATTTTATTCCTGCGACATAGGCGTCGCGCCGGAGGGCACGTGCCCCTCCAATATTGTATAAAAATTTAATATTAGTTTATGTTTGTGGCGAATATACAAATAATAATTAATCTCTACTATTTAGTAAAGTTCTTCCTCTTTTGATAAATCATTAATGTTAAGAATGTTTTAACTATGTTGTTTATTTTACCTTATTAAGTTTAACGTTCAAATTATTTTCCAATTTAATCGTTATTACATTTACTTATGAGATATCATTTTGCTAAACAAACTGACTAAATGAAGAAGTCTATGTTATTTTATTTAACTCATTGAAGCTTTTTAATCCTGTGTAACTTCCCCTCCCTGGCCATCGCCACCATTAAACTCCTTAGTCCTTCAACTAGTTTACAAAAAACCAAGCGCCCAAGATTTTCAAAACGAACCTAAAGAAGGCTTATGCTCCATTAATGTGTATAAAGATTTTGTATAAAATATAAGAATTACAATGTTTAATTATGCAACTTAGTTTGGCTTCAATGTTATTCTTAATTCTAAAAAATTAAAAATTACAACAAATTTGTATAAGGATTTTACGTACAACCAATGAAAAATATGAGTGTTTGAGTGACTTACTGGATAAAACCCTTGTAAAAAAATAACAGATGTATCATCTTTAACATTTTGATGTTATTTAAATGGGAAAAAATTTTAACTTTGATTGGCCATTATGTTGGATAGAGTCAACATACAGACCTCCGGTTTCCGCCAATCTTCTTCTTTCAAAGACCTTTAAAATGAGGTGTCCCAATAGGGAGGGTTTTAAATTTACTATTCACCAAAAAACTCCATTTTTGTTCATGTTAACAATCTCCAAAGCAAATCTGTCTATTTCCATTAATAAAAGAAAATAATAGGAATGGGGGGGGACTTTTAAGACACCTGGTATAAATATTAATATAGATAATATACTACAACTTAGTTTTAAAATTGTAATTTTAAACGCTGTTTTACACTATCAAAAACCCAATTTATTCTAGCCTGAGGGTGTTCTCTATTTTGTCTCCCCAAACAAACTTTTGAATCTGCCGTTGACTAATTGTGCCCCCCCCCCCAAAACAATAGTTCTCGCGACGCCTATTATCTTTTCTTTAAAAATTATGATTTAGAAGCTTTGATCTGTTTTTTTTACATACTTCTTTAGATTATATTTGACTTGAAATTGTATTTTATATACGAGGGCCGTTCAATAAGACCTTAGAAAAAAATAAAAAAACAGTATTTTGGGTAACTTTTTTTGTCTACATAATCTCCTTTTAGCTCTATATAATTTTATAAGCATTTTCCCAACTTTCTTAACCCGTCCAAAAAGTAAGATTTCGGAAGGTTCTCAAAATAAGCATCGTTTGGGAAATGACTTCTTTATTAGTCCCAAACCATTCGGGATCGGGTCTGGTCCCAATTATTAATCCGGATAATTGGAGTTCTACTGTATTCATTTACACAATTAAAAACAGTGAAAAACACAGAGGCAGATGTGCCATGAACTTCATTCAACCCAGCTTTAATTAATTTAAGTGTTAGCCTTTCAAATATAAATGTTTTATCACAGCTTGAAACTCGCTTTTTTCCATTTTTTTAAAATAAACAAAAGTTCTCTGCTTCAATGGACGACAACAATGAAACCACATGTTCTATAAAGCTAAAAATTTAACAGCTGACTACTGAGTAATAATGCTTCCGAAAAACAAACGATTTTCTGTGATCCGTGCGCCATCTCTTGGATTTTCTAAAGACTTATTGAACGACTCTCGTATATAAATATATTGTTTTTGTTTACTGTTAAGCATTGTAATAATTAGTGAATTTCCATAGGAAAAATGAGCTTTTGCAGTGGCACCTATGGTAAGACCCAAGGTCGGGAGTAGCAAATGAGCACCAATATATATATATATGTATATATGTGTTCGCACTCTAGCGGCCGCATTTTAAGTCCGATTTGGTTCAAATTTGGTATACATGTTGGTTGTCTAAGTCGCTCAGACGAGTTCGTTAGCCAAAAAATCCAACAACCGGAAGTACGTTTTTTGATCGGAAGTAACAATTTTTTGAGTTTTTACTACAAGAATAAAATTTTTTGAGAGTTTTTTCTAAAAATATAAATGTAGGATGTTATTCTGCACATTTTGTTTTTTTACGCGACCTTATAGGTTCCCCCAAAATCGATCAAAACGTAAAATACCCGGTTCAAAGCCAAGTGGTGCAAACTCGCGAGGCCACTAGGCGCAAACAAATTCTACTAATATATTGAGTACAAACAGAAAGCTGTTCAACGCCTTCGTGAGTAGACCTATTTCCCATATTGTTGGTTAAAACCCTAAAACATAGGCATATAAACTTAATTTTGGAAATTTGCTCAACTCACGTCAGAGGTCCAGCTGCGTGGTCGAATTATTTGTTTGTTTATTTTTTACTTAGATAAAAGGAAAGACAATAAATAACAATAATGTTTAAACATTATGTGGACAGATTCCCTAATAAAGTAAGAATGTTCAAGTGACTCCTACTACTCATTGACTAAATAAATACAAATATTAGTTTAACACACCTATTCCATATTTTCTATCCAATGAACCTTCCTTACTGAATGACATTAAAATATAAGAAATGGAAAACCTTTAATCTGCCATAAAGCAGTTATGTTATTTAAAAAAACTGAAAAAGGAGGAACAGTATGTCTATTCTAGGAATATTACATGACAAAAGTAAAACTTCTCTAACTTAATTCACTTTATTATTACAACGTGAACATGATTTAGAAATTCTAGTAAACCTAAGCTGTACTAAAAGAACCCTGCTAAGCCTATTTGCATGTACAATAATGGTGTAGTCAATTAATGAAACTTTAGAAAATCAATTGGTTTTTCATTGTGCCAATTGTTGTATAGATGAGTAGGCTACTTGTGTCAGCGAAAATTTACTTAGTGTCCAGTACAAATAAAGCTAAGCTATTAATTTGAAAAATTCATGTTTTTCACTCTAATAAATCTATTTTAAAAAAATCTTAAAATAAGTCAAAACTCTTGGTTAAATCGCGTTTTCTTTTTGCTAGTTACAAAAACCTGTACGGTATGTAGTTATAGGCTAGTTAGTTTTGAAACTAAATATTGAAAAATAGTAACAACATTTCCAGCAAGTTGTCCGTGGTTATTTGGTGATTTCTCAGTTAATCTAACTTAATCAAATAAATGTACAATAAACCTTAGCCTTTAAATTTTCGAAAAAAAAACTTTTGTTAGGGTTGCCATATTACCGGATTTTGAGGGTAAAAAAAATACAACTCGCGGGGAATTTTCGCAAAAAAACAAGAAATCTTTTTTTTTTAATTTTGCTACAAAAATGCGTTATATAACATAGGTTTTGTGTTGAAATCGTATTTGGGAACGAAAATGTATTTACAACTTTATCATCATGCAACGATTGTCAAAGTTAAACCCTCTCTCCTCTCTCCCTGAACACTCGTCTATTATTAATTTGTTAGGCAGTCCGCACACTGGTTGTTGCCTTTGCTACGCGTGAGAGAAGCGTTTGACAAAATACTCTTTGTTCCTGCGGGGAAACTGTTAACTTTCGCCCACGGATACTAGACCTTTCGCCTATATTCGCTGTTGTTGATAGCTGAAAATGTACGAAGCTTTACCGCTAAAAAGAACGAAAGAAACCGAATCGAGATCATATGAATCATCTGTTTTTCTGTCTGTATTGTACAGAATAGTCCAGTCAATATATACATTTGAGGTAGGTAGGAAAAAATCGGAACTTTCTAAAAATAGAAACTTTGGGTGTTGTTTGGGTTCAACCAGTAGTGTTAAATCCAAAAGATCGACCTGATTAACCCATTGCAAATTTCAGGGAGGCCAAAAAACCGTAATTTTTTCAGACTTTTTTTAGTTTTTGGACTATAACATTTTTTCTTGCGTCTTATGACTTTTACCATCCGATTTACTTTTGTAGTTCATTAATTTTAATACAATTTGCACTACTCAAAATTATATTTTGACTAAATACTTACCGACATACAGAGATTCAAAAATGTGCAAAATGTACCAAAATGGCAAAAAACGCCAGATAACGCTGGTTTTTGCCATGTACCTTGCATTTTAAATAATATTGAATGACATTATGGTTCTTTTATACATAGTGCAATGCTACATGAACCCTTCCTCCATAACCCCCCCCCCCAAACCCTCCCCTCTCCCGAACTACTATCACTAGGAAACCTCGCATATTGTTGTATAGTGTAAAAAGCATTGAAAATCATTCCATTCAAAAGTCCATCCCCCCCCTTCATACCTCTATCATTATAGACAGGATGGTGTAAAAAGTGAATTAAACGTTCTTTCAATTGTTAAATAAATAATAGTTATGGGTAGGGGGGAAGGGTTCATGTAGCATTGTACTATGTATAAAAGAACCATAATGTCATTCAATATTATTTAAAATGCAAGGTACATAGCAAAAACCAGCGATATCTGGCGTTTTTTGCCATTTTGGTACATTTTGCACATTTTTGAACCTCTGTATCTCGGTAAGAATGTAGTCAAAATACAAGTTTGAGTAGTGCAAATTGTAGGAAATTTAATAAACTACAAAAGTGAATAGAGTGGTCAAAGTCGTAAGACGCAAGGAAAAAATGTTATGGCCCAAAAACTGAAAAGTTTAAAAAATCATGGTTTTTTGGCCCCCCTGAAATTTTCAATGGGTTAATCGGGGCGATCTTTTGGATTTAACACTACTGGTTGGTCACAAACAACATCCCAAAGTTTCAGAAAGTTCCGATTTTTTTCCAACGACCCCCGATTTTTAGTACATACAACTGGACTAAGAGGTTAACTACTAGCTTTGATTATTGACCTAAGGTATAATCAAAGCTTTTACACAGATTTTTAGAGTAAGTCATATTGGGCCTATAATAATTGTTAATAATGAGGTTTATTTCCAGAAAACATTTCTCCTGTAACTAACATAATAATAATTGATATTACGTTTTATAATGTGTTGCATAAAGAATCATTTGTCTGAATGGGAAAAGAAATTGGAAAAATCTTTTTTTACCTAATCATAATAATTAATAACTGTGCAGTTTAAAATAAACTGTCATACATTAAAAGCTTAAAGGTAAACTGAAACTGACAGTTTTTCTGGTGAGATGGTGATTGGCCCTAATTTTGTATAAAAAGCTTAAATTAACTTATGATAGTGCTTTTGACAATGTATAACTTACTTCTCAGCTTACATTTTATGGTTTTTTACATTTACATGTTATTACTAAAACGCGTGTTTTGTGTGATTTACAATTTAAATATAACCACAAATAATAAAAATATTTAACACTAAGTGTACCTACTATCAGTTAAAAATTTTTTTTTTTAATTTCCTTCATTTTGGAAATTTAGGCATAAGAATAGGGTCTAGTAAATTATTTAATAGATTTTTTATGTTAATAATTCATTAAAACAGGTGTTCATTTTTACTTTATTTTCAAAATTTGTATGTTAATAATTCATTAAAAAAGGTATTAATTTTTTACTTTATTTTCAAAATTCCCCTGACCTACCTCTCTTCTAATACCTACTCTCTTGGTATTATTATCTCTGCTCTCTTCATCTCGACCCCCCCCCCCCCCCGTAGGATCACCTGTTAAAATCTCATCTTTTCCCAGACACTACCATATGGCAAACCTAATTTTTGTGTGCGTACATAATATTACAATTTTATCTGATATAAAGTTATTAGTATAAAAGTAAAAACGTCTCGCAAATAGTTTTTATAATTCACAATACTTCAATAATTTACTAACCTTAATCACTTTAAAATAGTCACAGTACAACTTTACCTTGTACAACAATAGGTGTTAACCAGTCCAGTCCAGTATCAGTGAAATACCGTACTATACTGTAGTATATTTTAGTAATGGGGATTATAATATATAAAAAATTAATTGTCAATAATTACAGAAGTTTTGCTTCCATTTAGGTGTGCTTACACAGCCATTTATATTTCATATAACAACACGCACTGGGGATACGAGAAAAAGCTCCCAAATGTGTATATGATTAGGTTACTAGGTGTTAAGTTTTTAACAAAGAAACAACTTTAATTTAGTTTATTGGTTACGAGATATTTCTTGATCGATGCAAAGTAAAATTAAATTCAGAATCATATAAAATAACTCAAACGAAAATGTTGAGGGTAACAAGTACACCTACGATATTATATGTACAGACATTAGGAATGGAACCGCTCGGCTACTGTCGTTTATCTTCGGCTTTGGGACATGTTTAATAGGAATATGTGATTTCGTTGCTTTCCACAATGTTTAGATCCCAGATTTAAATATTATTGGCTATCCAAAACCTATGATAATATTCAAAAATTTAATGTCACTGTATATATTTTAATAAGTATGAGCTTTATTTTTAACCCTAGAAACACAGAGCTCATCTCGGTTTGGCTTTCACGTACCGTACACATACAATACTCATAATATGCAACTTATGCAAGGTTTAGCGAAGAGATTGAGCAAATCGGGAGTGGAAATTTAGTGACTTTGACTTGTAAAGTATCGGGTATCGGCGTGGTTGAACAGCAACATACTTATAATTAACAATTAATTTAGGTTGCATTAGGAGTTGAAAATATTTTTCGTAATTAATTAGTCTATACTATATCTGTATAAATATATTAGTGAAATTTGTAATACACTGAATAGTCACAATACCGGTAACTAATTTTAAGATTTTAACTTTATTTTTATAAATGTCGCAAACATTTTGTATACAGCAACTAATTATGCATAAACTATTTAATATTTTTTGATGGCTTGTATTGTTACAAATATATTCATCATTTTATTTTTCCGATATGCCTGATCTATATACATGATATTATATTATTTTTCTACAATGTGTCATTTGTTTAAATTAACTTATTCATATGTGTACATATGACGTATATTTTTTAGTATAAACGGAAAACAGGCATCCTTGATTTCAATTCTAGTGACAGCTTGTCGGGTTAGAATTTGGTTGGGCTAGGGTAGTGGTAGTAAAGAATCAACACATCTTTTCCGGTTTTTAGAAATCTGGTGAGTATTTAGTTGTTTAATTTAATGTTATTTATCTCTTATAATCTGGCTAAAAATGATTGTTTTATTTAAAAATAAGGATGTTTGATGTTATAAAACAATCAATGCAATTTTCCTATAGTTTATTTATTTGAACACAGTAATTTTTTACTTATTCCAAAGTGAGTTTTAAAGGCTTTATTTGTTAGGTTATGTCTGTTTTTGTATTGTAAATTTCACGTGGACTAATTTGTTGAGGAGCCTTCCCATGTATGATTATAATAATATAAACATAATTGAAATGTTTAGAGATTTTAGTCTGTTGTTATTAGTTTGATCATAATTATTGTTAACTTCAAATCTTGCAAAGTGTTTGTAGGCCTAGTCCTTACTAAATAAAGGTTAGATCCTACCTAATCTAGCTTGTCTAGTTTTTTTGGTGATGTAAGGTTATAGTTGTGGTTGATGTTTTCCCCCTTTTTTATGAGGGTTATAAGCTAGATGAAAGAAGCACAAAAAGTGGTAGGCTACCACTCCTGCATCTTTTACAGATAGGCTAGGCTAAACAATATTTGGTACCCTACTAGTGTAGATGAGCGTGACCATCAATTCAAACAGAAATAATGAAAACTTCACTGTTTTTTTAAATTTAATAAAACCACACTTCACTTACTGCGTATGTATAGGCCTCTAGATATATATATATGACGTTTGGACGTAGACGTACACTCGCTTTTATAGGAGTTGATTACCATATATATTATAGCTAGCTATAGATTTATGGATTGAGACATAGGCCTACTATGACCAATTGATATCTAGGTTAGTTTAGGCACAGGTTTTTATAATTTTGTTTTGTTCAAATGCCCTAATATTTATAGGCTTAGCCTACCTGTACCAAAATATAAAATATATTATTCCTCTTGTGTTACGCCTAGCAGGTTTAGTCAACAGCTTGTTTTCACTATAGGCTATAATTCATTGTTATAATATAGCCTAGCCTACATTAAATACAGAACATATCCCAATAAAGAAAAGTTTGCTGCTGACAAAGTATAGGCAGGCCTACTGTAATTTAGTAAACAATCAGCCTACCAAAATTTGTTTTAGTTTGAGTACAGTAGTTTATTTAGGTATCATTTCTACAGTTTGCCCAAAGGAAAAATGTACTCTTCTGCTTTTTTGTTACATGTTTCCCAATAGTCTATAATATAGCCTTATGATGTTCATTAAATTTGTTTTTGTGATAAATTTATAATTTAAATGACTCCAAGTTATTCCAAGTTAAATGCATCGGTAATTGTTTGTAATGCATTGTAACAGTAAATGTTTTTTTCGGCAGATTCTAAATGATACCTAAATAAATTACTCTTCCAACTAAAATAAATTTTAAATGATCAATCTAATTTCAAGACATAATAAACACCTGATTACTTTCCAACTTGCATTCTAAAAAATTATGCAATTGTAATTTTCCGTGTGACGATTTTGCACAACATGTTTTAATTTTCATAAAGGTATATAGCCTAGGTACACATATATGGTTCCTATATAAAATAGGCTACAAAAAATTTACAATAGAAATTAGTATATTGCAAATTAGTATATTTGAATTTAATAGTTAGAAACAAATTATGCAATTTATATTACTACGTGTCTTGTCACATACCTTTTAGTATCTAATTTATGAAGTTACACACATAGGCTATTGCATGTTTAATAAATAAATAGGCCTAGGCCTATACAAATTGCTAACAAGTAAAATATCAACCAAAAGATAAAATTTGTATATTTATTGTAAAAAAATAAAATAAAGCCTAAACAATCCCCGTGTTAACTCACATTTCAAAATCTAATTAGTTATGATAAGCTCGGGTTGGCAGCACTAATCTATTCTTAAAAATGGTCGTCTGCAAAGATTATAGGTAGAATTATAAAGATTTAGTTTTTAATAATTTAATTTACAATCATTTTTGTTACAGTAAACCTAATTATCCAGAAAGTTACTTAAAAAACCTATCTAGCCTATATAGGGAGATATTTTTGTTGTGTGTAAGAATCACTTAACACAATTTATAAATATCTCAATAAATCTTTAGTTAGATTGTTTTAAGGTAAATCGATTTTTTGCTTTTATTTTTTAACACCTAAACATTAAGACAAATTATTCTTGTTTAAAAGTGAGTATGAGCTTTTAAGCAAATCCCTCCGGGTGTTACTTTGTCAACAATGTAGTACCACAAGTTTGTTTTAACTGTAGTTCTTGTTTATTTTTGTTTTCTTAATATATACTACAGTAGGCTGTAATACATTTTTATATATTGTTTTATTTAATAAGCTAAATACTAGGCCTAATATATTTCTTTTTTCATAGTTTAGATTTAACCAATAATCGAAGGGCAAAATGCAATATTGTTCCTCTGATTGGCTAAAACTGAAATTGTCACTGCCACTTATCAAATGTTTTTTTATAAATATTGTAGAAACTTAGTTTGTAACATAGTCTAGTTTAAATTCATTATTATGGTTAACACATTTCATTTTTTTCCACAGCCACTATGGCCCCCAAAAGGAATAATATGATCCCTAATGGGCATTTCCACAAAGACTGGCAACGCTATGTTAAAACTTGGTTTAACCAACCAGCACGGAAATTTAGGAGGCGTCAAAACAGAATTAAGAAAGCTAAAGCTGTTGCTCCTAGACCAGCAATGGGAGCACTACGTCCTGTTGTACGTTGTCCAACTCTGAGGTATCATACCAAAGTCCGGGCAGGACGTGGTTTTACATTAGATGAAATCAAGGTATGTGTATGATAGAATATGTTTTTGTTTTTATTGCAATGTAGTAAGGAAATTTGATTCAAATCAAGACAATTACAATTTTACGTGTTTTTTTCACTAAACAGAACATGTTGGAAACACAAAAAAATAGGAGAAATAGTTGAACATACATAAATAATAGGAGTTTCATACAAAAGTGTCTATTTTTTCATTAGTAGACCTTTAAATTGAACAAATTTAGCAAAAATACAACATTAAAAGGCTGCCTAAAAACATATACACAATTGAACATATTAGAAACAGTTAAGAACATAGACATTACTAAATGTCAAATTTTTCATCGAAGCGCCACATATGACAGACAACCCTACATAGTGATATTAATAAATCAGGTTTTTAAAAAAGATCAGTAATTTAAAATTACCTATTAAATAACAAAGTAATACTGCCACAAATAAGCGACATCAGTCTACTTCAATTCGAGCAGGCGTCACACATTTGCGGCATCAGTCTGTGGATAGAAACAGGCCGTCGCATAAATGCGACGGTAGCCTATGCGTATGAAAAACTTTTACAGTGGTGGTAGCGGAACGTGTTAACCCTTTTATTACAAAATGTTCTTGTTATTTAATTTCATTTGAATTGTTTGTATCAAATTAGAGAAAAACAGTTAAGCGATTTATAGACTTTACCCTTGTAGTAACATGTTAACTTTAGAAGTAAGACTTTAGTAGGCCTACCTTTGAAAATTATATAACATAGTTTTTATATTTGAAACTTGTAAATTAAGTTATTGATAGTATTATTAAAATGTGGGTGTCGTCACTAATAAGTTTGAACTATAAAATGTTTAAGGTGGATTGTAACAAATTAGCAACAACACAAGAATCGGATTCAATTCAATTCAAGTCCTTTAAAGGAGTGAAAATTTATTGATAGTGGTTGGTTTGCACACATTAATCTCTGTTTTTTGAAGGTATCAGTGATATACAGATACGGTAATTCAATGTAAGAGTTACAATATTGTTAATTCGTCTGATACTATTAAAAGCTTTTACAATAACTGCGAACGAAAATTGTCAAGTACCAATTTTTTTATGTTAGAGTTTTGAATAGCAAATTCTAGCTAACAAGTGAAATGGTTTAGTGTTAATGACTAATTTGTTCTTATTAAATGTCTGGTCTGTCGTACGATAGTATAAGGCTGTTTTAACTGTGCCTAACAAACTAGAAATTGTGACACTAACGTCCATGTCACAGAGAAAATAATAAAATAAGAAATGAATCAGCTGTTTCCTATAATGACTAAAGATACAGAGGTTTGGTCTAAATGAATAATGACGCAATACATAAATAATATTAACCATTTATAATTTTTATATATACATTTCTTAATGACGCAAAATAATTACAGTAGAATCATTTTTTCTTTAATAAACAAATAATAAAACATAAAAGCAGACTGTAAAAGTAGGTAATATAAAAGCAGACTTAAAAAACATATCAATATATGAGCGTGTGTAAAAGGTGAAAATTATACAGAAACTTTGTTTCAATGAGTGGTGCGTTGTAAATGAACGATACAGAGCGGTATTTGGAATTATGGACAGTTCGATGAATAAATACAAGTAATAATAAGACACAACATCGGTCTATACGTTGAGATATGGAAGGCCTAGCACAGAGTTGCGGACGTGACTTTTGGCTCGTACAGTTCTGAGAGAAGTACGGTTAACAACGCAAGAGAGGAGAGGAGAGAAAGAGAAAGAGAAGTCAAGATGGCGTAGACAGCTTTGTACAAGCTACTTGCGGGTGGTGAAAAATTTGCTAATAAAATGTAAAAATTCTAAAAAGATCACGACGAAAGTTATGTGAGTGTTAAGTAGAGACGTCTAGGAGTTTGCAAAAGTAAAAGAAGTGGAATCTTCCATATATTTCTTGTAAAAAATGGACTTTACAAAAAGTTGCCATGTGCTCTGTGTAACGCGTTGGTAAAAAGGTGAGAGAAGTGACTTTGACGATTAGAATCAGTGAAAATCCTAGGTAAAAAAGACAGTGCAACGAGTGAAATTGTAAGTAATAATGGCCATAGGACGTATTTTAGTCTGCAGATATTAAAGTTTTTCATTTATTAAGAAACTAACTTCATTTAACTTCTATTGCGTCATTACTTAAGGTATGGTTCAGGAAACTTTGTACAACTGTAAATAATTTCTTGACTTGTTTGTATATATGTATCACTATGTTTATGTTTCTTAATTGCTGTAAATATCCATTTTTGATCATGTTTGAGTAAATAATTGTTGTCTTGCCGCAATGCCTTGAATTTCTTTATATAGCCACGAATGTCCGTTTAGCCATTACTTTGATAGCCAGGTTCCCACCCCTAAGAGAATAGAATTAATTAACAAATATTTTTCAGTGATTAGTAATTACAAGTATATATATGCAACAGAGCATAAGTGAGGTTATATGTGGATTATCGCAAATATTATGATTGTTATTTTTTTTATTAAGATTATGGGAGTCAAGTGAAGGTGATTTTTAAGGTTTTAAGAGTAAGGTGAGTTGAAGTAAGGTGAAAAATATAATATTGTTCTACGTTGAAGTTGGGAGAAAGATGTTATGGAGAGTTAAGGTGGGCGATGATTTATTATAGAAGTGAGGCAATAGGCCTAGGAGGTACATAAGCAATTTTAAGTATTACATGAGCGACGATTTTTGTTTTTAAGGTGAATAGGTAAAGGAGGTGATGAAGAGATATTAATAATTATTAGATAATCCACATATAGCATTTTTATTTTGATTTAAAACATATTTTTTTTAATTTTTGAACTTTTTACCGAACCCCATTTTTTTTACACAGTATAATTTATAATTTATTATTTTTATTTTTTGTAACCTTCCGTTACAAAATGGCTTTCCCAACGTGGGGCTATTAAACAAAAGTTATTATTATTTTTATTTTTTGTAACCATCCGTTACAAAATTGAGAAAAGCACTAGACAATAGTTTGTTTTCTGAAAATGAAAACATCGAAATTCACATGGAAATGTCGGAGTTTTCTAACTTATAATAATTGAGCCCAGAACAATAGAAATTGATCTTCAAGAAGATCAAAATCACATTTACTCTTGCTCACGAGTTTTTAATGAATGGGTTTTATATGTAGAGTAAGTACTAATGAAATGTTATATTTTCAACAGCGTGCTGGACTCGGCGCTGGATTTGCTCGTTCCGTCGGCATTTCAGTTGATCCTCGTCGTCGTAACAAGTCAGTAGAATCACTTCAGCTCAACGTGCAGAGGCTTAAGGAATACAAAGCCAAGCTTATCCTGTTCCCAGCTCGTAACAATAAGAAGTTGAAGAAGGGAGAAGCAACGGTAAGTTGTTAATATACTAGTTGTTAATATACAAGTTGAAGAAACTGTTAAATGGCCAAATGGGTGTGATTATATTCAGTTTTAGTTTAGAGAAGTAAAGTTTAGGCTATAAAAGATAAAGGTGGTAAAAACAAAATTATGTTTAAAGATCTATTACAACCCTGTTACGAATAAAGAATATGAGGTATTTGTTTGTATTTGATGTTTTCTATAACTTGTTCTCCAGTTAGTGTAGAGTCACTCTTATTTTGTAGCAGTCTTCTTACTTGCAAAGTCCAAATAATGTTGCTATTGTTGTTTTTCATCTTAAAACCCAATATTGGAAATGCCAAGCATTTACAGATTTGTTAATTCTCCGTATTTAGGACGAAGACTCCGTATTTTGAAATAATCTCCGGTGTACCATATTTGCCATCTCATTCTCTATATTTTAATCAAATTCAGCATTAAATTTAGCAAACAAATATAAAAAACATTCTTAGTTTGATGAATGTAGGCTAGTGTAAGGAGGCGGCGGTTTTGTTCCTTGGAATGAAACGCAATTTTCCAATTACATATTTATTCCAAACAACAAGTAAAATTTAACTGCTCTCACACGTGTAACCGGTCCGACATTTCAACCCAAACTGCCTGTCTACCAAATGTGACTTGGGTTCACCGTCCTCACGTTAATTCAGCAATTCGGCACATTCCAATGAAACCAATAAACTCTGAATTCCAACTATGTAACGTGCTGCCTCTATGCAAGCCGTTTACAAACAATTTATTAATATAAAATAAAAAAAAAATGAAAAATAAAAGTTAATTTTTGACAAAAATATTTCTAAGTTATTTTTAATAAAAAAAAATACCTTTACTGTGTAACAATTATTTATTATATCCTATCTTCAATCCATTTACTTTATTTATTTAATTAAATTATCACTTTAAATATTATAACACCTTATTCCCAATAAAAACAAACAAACATAACCCCAAAATTGAAATTAGGTTATATTATGATCATATCTGTGACTGCAACAGTTGATCATTAAATATCTGTTACACATTAATCTATTGTATCTGTGCGTACAGTTGAACTGCGCAGGACCGATCATCCCAGAAATGCGCCATCTATGTTTCACCACAGAGTGCATACCTCCAAAATGTACCATCCACGATCCCAACTGTCGCCATTTTGAT
Source organism: Philaenus spumarius (assembly GCA_018207615.1). Classification (NCBI taxonomy): domain Eukaryota; kingdom Metazoa; phylum Arthropoda; class Insecta; order Hemiptera; family Aphrophoridae; genus Philaenus; species Philaenus spumarius. The sequence goes on from JAGFPH010002226.1 coordinate 170,956, forward strand.
TCACTTATAAAGAAACTGAAATTGAATTTATAATTATAACAAGGTTCATTTACCATAAAGTACTTCTGGAAAGGAGAAAACTCAAATTAAGAAATCATAGTAGCTGGCATTAATATTTTAATTTGTCATTTTAGTTTAAAAAGAACACACACAAAAATATTCAAACTCAATTTGGCAAGTCATTCTAGTTATCACAGTCGTACACTCAAGCATTCACATTAATGATTAAACACATTATCTTAAAGCTACAACAAATTATATTAATAAAATATTCAATGCAGACTTAGTGAAATTTATTTCTTACTACTTAAGTATTTCGTTTTATAGTGCACTTAAGAAAAATTTATGAATTTATGAGAGAAAACTTACAACACAGAAAAATATGAATTTAAATTAGAAAAACCCCATAATTGTTTATTCGTCGCACTCTAGCCACTTTGAATTTAGTTTGTTAAACACTCACTGTTCAATTCTTTATATCGAACGTACAAAGAACGCCATGCTTTCACTCCGATTTTCTAAGTCAAATTTTAAAGCAAATTATGAATAAACTTCATATTTGTTTATCATATGATAACAACCACTGTCTCTACTCTTGCTAAAACATATTTTGACGGTGTTATAACTCTAACTACCGCAAAAAGCACTTAATAAAACCATTTCGCCGGAGCGACCGTAGACAGGTCTGATCTGCACTAGATCCTTTATGTAAGTGAGTTATAAGCAAGTCCTTTGTTAGCGTCCTTTCCTTTATGATGCAACATCACGTGATCCTAACTCCAGGGGACCGCAAATATGTCTCATTTCTTGTAGTTACGCTAGGTACCAACATTTCAGGACAAATTTTTTATCTCTGCACACAGATGAATCACACATGCTACCAACATAACATAGCAAGTTAAGTTCTTTTCAATGTCTGAGATAGTCTGTAATATTCATTCATCACTGGCTAGAAAATTAGTGGACCATAGCTTCAAACTCTCCAATACCGTTTAAATGTTTTTCGTATTTTGACACATCATGAAACACAATTTAATAGTTTAAACAAAACTGAATTTAAATATGAAATTAGATATTACGTAAGATTTATTTTGAATTATTAATAAAATGTCTGCATTTCCCTTTGAAGTTCTATGCTTATTGTTTTTATGAAATAACTAAATCTTTTAAATTAGGCTAAATGTCCAAAATTTACCTTACGACCCCTTTTATGTTATACTTCTATTTAAGTGTTTTAAAAACCCTGAAACTCACATATATTACAACTAGCAGTTGATGTACTGTATGTAATCTTATTTATTACTTATAACTATAGACCTGCCACGTCACACTAGACATTTTTTAAGGAAACTCTTCTTATTTTATTTTTATTTATGCATAGGTTTAGTTATGCACAATATAAGAAGGTGTTAAAGTAAGCTCAAGGTCAACCACTTATGGATTCGTTTATCATATTGTCTATTTGTAGTAGAATCAGGGGGTCTACTGTAACGAAAAGTAACAAATTTTATAAGTCGGTAACAATAGTAATTAAATGTAGGCATGCGGTGATTTTATATCATGTAATGAAACACAATTTTCCAAACTACACATTTATTCCAAATTTACAATATAATCAAGCAGGTCTACACGTGTTACCGGTCCGACATTTCCACCTAGACTGAATTGTCTACCAAATGTCTCTTGGGTTTACTGTCCTCGTGAGAGCTCAGCAAAATCGGCACATTCCAATGAAGCCAATAAACTCTGAATTCCAACTAGGAGTTAATGTACTGTATGTAATCTTATTTATTATTTATAACTATAGACCTGCCACGTCACATCGAAGTAGGCATATAATATAATTATATTTGTGTTATTATTGTGGTAGTAAATTTTTTACATTTTGGGGGATTTACTTTATCCGCGATTAATTTTTTTTGTTAGGAGTCGTGACCAAATTTCCTTGTTTTACTTCTATTCATTCCCGCAAATAGCGACATTTAATTTCCAAATTTTACAACTTGCCTAAATTAAATTTTTGCGGACCTTTGCCATTTTATTTTAAATTAAGTTTCAACGCCGGTATTTCATAGAAACAAGAAAAAAATAGCGGGTTCTCGGGAGTAGGTTTTTTCATGGACATTCGCTGTTGAATCTTAAATTGTGTTTTATAAAATTAGGGCAAATAATACTCATATATATCGTATTCTTTTGCGGACATTCTCCATTGTATTTGAAATATTTTAACACTGGTAGTTCATAATATTGGACAAATTGTGGGGCGGGCGTCGATTTCTTTTGCGGACATTCACTGTAGTACATAAATTATGTTTTATGATTGGTATTTCATACATTTTGCCTAACTGTATTCAGGCTTTGTTATCTTTCGTGAAAATACACTGTGACATATTAAATTAGGTTTTAACGCCGATATTTCATAAAATCAGTGCTAATCGGGGGGTTATTTTATTCCATGGGCATTCACTATTGTACTTTAAATAATATTTTAACACTAGTTTTAGTAAATTGGACTGGGTTAATTGTATTTAGTCAACTATTTCTTATGGAAAATTCCTTCATTTATTTTTAATAACATTTCAACACTGTGGGTAATTCATAGAATTTGCATAATTAATTGTGTTTGGGTGCCTTATCAGATTTGTAGTAGACATCCTATAGAATAGCCTAGGCCTAAGTTTTCAGTCTACAGTAAACATAGATCGTGTAGTTTCCTTGCAGCCAGCACAGCGACTGTTCCTCGCTCTTTTTATTCTCTCTTCACATCAGTCATCAGTTGTATCGTTTTCAGCAAAATGCAAAACTCCATTTTTATATTCAGCAAGCCTACCTAATATTTTATATTTTACTGTAAATCTGGAGTGTTAAGGGTGGGCAATACCACTAAAGTAAATGCGTTGAATTCAGCGAGCGGAATAAGGCTGACCTGTGATATTGCATTGGTAAGGCGTTCTACCAAGTCTGGATTATTGCACTTACGTTTTTTCTAATGGCGGTCTTATTTTTCATTTCCTCCATGTGCACACTACATTTAAATATGCAGTGTGCATTTTTCTTATTTAATTTTCAATTACTATTTTTTGTCTTATTGTAAGTAATTCACGAATAAACAAAGTTAGAAAAAAATTTTGACATGATTTGTAAATGTTTTAATATTAAAACAATTTAAAATATTCGGCGTCACAGGTTCTTTTAAAATTGTCATTTTAATTTTAAGTAAGAAACTTAGTAAATACATCATAATTATTGTTTATGTTGGTTCATTTTTGCACGATTTGTTTAAACAAATTTTAATAACTACAAACTTTTGCAGAATTAGGAGTCCAGTATATCAGAATGACCTTAATACATCTTGTTAAGAAGTTTTGTAAACAAATTACGTGGGATTGAATTTAAGTTGTATGAATTCCATTTCACCTTGTACTTCCAATTATTTAGATTTTATCCAATGTAAATGATTCTTTATTCTGACAGCGTGTTTAACTTTGCACTGGAGGTACCTAATTCGGTATTATGAGTAATATTACGTTTTAAAATTAAATTTGTAATCTAAATTGTTTCTAGGAGGAGGAAAGGAAATTGGCAACACAACTGAAGACCCCTGTTATGCCAATTAAACAGCCCAAGATCCGCACAAAGGCTCGTGTCATTACAGAAGAAGAGAAGAAGTTCTCTGTATTCTCTGCTCTGCGCAAGGTATGGTCTTTTTAATTTTATAATCACTTGTAGATATAAATATTAGTTGTATCATCTAAAAATTGGTAATAATGATTTAGGTTATTACAGAAATGTTTATATGTCCTAAGGTGTCAAATTTTGAATCCTAGTTCTTCAAATAAAAATCTCTATAGCCAAAGATCACTTAATTGATTTGTTTTAACTCTACTCGTTTAAAAAATCATCTTTTATCTCAATAGTTTGCACATGACAAACGGATAAGTCGTGGTAGAAGTCCTTGATTCACTTGTTTCCACTCAATAAATGTTAGCTCTAACTACCATCAGTTTTACTTCGTATGGGAATAGTTAATAATAACACAGTCAATACAGATTTGTCAATTGTTATTATCCTCATTGGCTGTGAGGTCTAATAACACAACTATTTTTTTAACATACTGGTTCATTTACAGCATATCAGTTTCCGTAACATTATAGCCTGATTGATTTCGTACTTCTTTGTACTTGTTTTTAAATAGACAAAAACCTTAAAACTTTCGTATGTCCAACCAAAAAGCTTAGTTTCTTGTTCTATAGTGTTTTTAATATTTTTTACAGATCGGTTTTGTCCCCTCTCATTGAAAGTGTACAATATGAGTTTTAATTAAGTACAAATTACTAAATAGAATTATATATTATAATTACCTATAATATTTATCCGTCTTTCTACTTTAGTATCTTCTTAATGGCTTCGTTGGAGGTCGTTAAATATTTTAAAAAAACTTACAAACACGTAGCACATACACAAATTAGTCCGTATTTGAGACGGTGAACGCCATAAAGCGCCCCTCTGCTTATCACTCGTGACACTGATGTTAAAGCAAGGAGAATCCTTTATTTAATGGTAGCTGAGGGCATTTCCTAACTTATCTGATTTTGTGCCCTGCATGAATTGAATGCCTGTTTCGTACAGGTAATTCCATTTAAACGACAATTGTTCGTTTAATAGATTTCCCGAGTTGTTTATATCCGCCCAATATAATTCATTCATGAATATGTCCTTTTTGCAAAAACGGAGAGGTTTCATGTTAAGATTAAAATCTGTGTAGCTGTGATTACATTATTGATTGACTGTGTTGTGTGAAGTTTGATTTAATTTTGCGGATGTTGTGAGGTAAATGTTCTTTAAATAATTTCTCAAACGCTTTCCCTGTTTGCCCAATGTAAAGCTATAACATCCACTACTGTATCTTTTGCATACGATACACCTGAGTTTTTCTTCGGAATTAGACGGTTTGTTGTACACAATATCTTCAGATGCTGATGTTTATTCTGAACATTACACATACATTATGCTCTAATCTTCTGATAATCTCTCTTGTTGTTATTATTATTAAGAAAGATCTTAGTACAACATTGAACCTCTTTATATTAAAAAATTATGACAAAATAAGAGTACCACAAAACAATTTTCTACCACAATCATGAATTTTCCTTTATGCATTTGTGTAAAATAGTTGTTGATTTATTGATTCCATTGTATGGTTTGAATTATCTGTATATATTAAAGAAGTCCTGACTGATTTTTAATAATGTACAGCTGAAACTGTGTTAGTTTAAAATGTTCAGGGTATCTTCATGCCCACTATATAGAAGTGCACTAAGAAACGATTTTGCAAAGTATTGATTTTAAGGGTTGAAAATTATCAAAATAATGGGCTTCACCCCAGCCCTAAAACAGCTGATTTGAACCAAAAGCTTAACAATACGATTCTACACTCGATTCCACGTTCACCGTGCGGTACAGAGCGCCCATAAGAAAAGTTTATCCATACGACAGTCTCAGCCAGACTAGCCAACTAAAAAACATCAACTCCCATGCAACACTAAGTTGACGCAACCCGCATGACAGTAAATGTGATGTTCCCTGTGATGGTAGTAGCATGTCTATTCTCCCGTAAGACCTGTACTGTACGGTGAACGTGGAATCGAGTGTAGGTGAGGCCTATTACTGAACCAACACATGTTTGTTGAATGCGTTTACATCCGTTTGCATTGCAACCAACACAGGAAATGTATAAGTTAATTATTTTACACAATTAATTTTTGTAGGTTAGGTTAACAAAATAAAAAGAAACAACAAAAAATAAATAATAATAAGTAAATAATAGACAACTTACTGTATTATAATCCAAACACCTGTTGTTACGTAGTACAAAATAATAAAACAGCTGATTTTGATCTAAGCTCACAATTTTTATCTCACAAAAATTATCTTGGCAGTCTTGCTTATCTAATAACATGGGTAAATGTAGCAAGATGGGTTAGATAAAATAGAAGGTCGGTCAGAAGCAAGAACAAGCCAAGATAAGGAATGATGACATCACCATCTTGTAAACAATAATCACAGACGTCTGAAACCTCTTACGCTACTAAGTGTATCCGACTACCCGATTAATATTATTGTTTATTCAAATCATTTGTTTGATTGTTTATTTAGTTTTCACTACTTATAAATTAATTAATTAATATGTTACTTAGAAAATCTTTTATTCTATTGAATAAACGGTATACTTGTTCCGGTCAAAATACCTTAAAACGTAAACAATCCTAATCCTATTGATGATTAGCAAAGCATTGGAATTACTGTGTTGAGCAGTATTTAATAATGATTAAATACTGTGCGTTTTTTTGACGGAACATTACGTGACTAATATAAGTACATTACAGTATTGGTTGCCGGAGATCGGACGCTGGATATGATCTCGGACCACATGAATATCAAGTACTCCTTCTCAAAACCTTTCCGAGTGGTAACCAGATCGCGAAGAATGGTCTGAAGGAAGGAGACCCCTCTCTGAGTGTGAGCTAGAGTGGTACACGGACGGCTCAAAAACAAAAGGGAGTTCAGGTGCAGGAATCTGTGGTGGAAACCCAAGACAGGAATGTGTGCTGCCGATGGGGAAAACCCAACAGTATTCCAAACTGAAATTACAGCTCTACTGGAATGTGCCAGAGAGAATCTTAGACTCGGTAATATGAACAGAGAAATTTGCATTTATACGGATAGCCAGGCAGCTTTGATAGCCCTGAGCTCAAATGAGTTCAGGTCAAAACTAGTCTGGGAATGCATCGAATCCATGAAACAGCTTGCGGGTCTCAACGAGGTTACACTCTGTTGGGTACCAGGACATATTGGAATAGATGGAAATGAATGTGCAGATAAGCGGGCAAACAAGGCATCAGCTTCTGAATTCACAGGACCTCAACGTTTCTGTGACATACCCAAGACAACAGCTATACAAGTAGTTGCTGACTGGGCAAGATTGGAACATGGAAAGAGGTGGAAGAGCATCCCTGGCTTGAGGATGAGCAAACTTTCACTTCTTGGTCCATCAATTGCATCCGACATTCTGTCATTAAGTAGGTGCAAGCTAAAGGAGGCGGTCGCTCTAATCACAGGACATGGCCACCTTAGGAAACACATGAAGAACATGGGAATTTTCACTGGAAATCCTAAATGCAGGAAATGTGGCCTGTAGGAGGAAACCGCAGAACATCTAATCTATGAGTGTGAGAGGCTGGAACAGGTCAGTTATGCAACCTTTGGCAGACTGAACAAGGGACAAACCATACCTCAAGACAACCTTGTTAAGATAATTCTTAAGTTCAAAGGGCTTATGGATCTTGACAAGGGTAACTGAGGGATCAACATCCTTACGTGGGAGCGCAATAAGCCCTAGAGGCTGATGTGCATAAGGTTCTGGACCGCCCACAAAAGAAGAAGAAGAACAGTACAGTAGATTTGCCGTTATATGCGGATTTCGCTTTGAGCGGTTACTTTCGCATGCCTCTACCGAACTTCCAAACTTTTTTGTTTTGTTTTACTACCTCGATTAATCCGGAATTCAGTTAGTCGGAGCTCTCGGATAACCGTGGCTCTACCGTATATTTTCATGCAGTTCTATTTAGAACTGAATTACAAAACTTTTGTACATTTTGAAAAACATTCCAAAAAATGTGGCCTAAAGTTGAAGTTTTTCCTTCAGTTACTGAACATTTTTTGTTTCTTGGGCTAATAACTTTGTGAATTTTACATTTGTTTGCGACTTTGTAAATAGATTTTTTATGGTTACACCTGACGGTTAGTAACAGTCCCTAGATCAGATTAAGCAAATCTCTTTCTGACTTTTAAATGAAATAAAGTTACAAAAATAACATTTTTGAGCATAGCGATCGAGTGTGTTAAAAGTTGCCCCCTTTATCCCGTCTTCTAAAGGGGAAAACAATTTTTTACCCCCTTAAACGCCAGAAAAAGTTTTCTAATAGGTATGTATAGGTTTTATGTTGATATAGCAATCCATTTAAATAATATCGAGGTGTATCAGGGCTTATTTTATTATACTGTAGATTTATTACTATTGCAACCAAATTGGCGAATGTAGAATCAGGTAATTATTCTGCACAACCAATTCTTGTTTTAGGTTAAGCAAACACAAACAAAGAAAAAGGTTTATGTCATAATTCTAATACCTATCCCTATTAAAATTATGCTAACTTAATTTTTTACTAGGCCTATTTGACCAGTTTGAAATACTACTTTATCGTAACATATGGTCATATTTTATAACTTGATATTTGCCTCTCTTCTACATAAAAATTAAAAATGTGTATCCTAATCAATTGTCATTCCCATTAAAATATCATAGTACACAATAATCTACTTGAATTTGCTTTGGTATGAGTCGCCACGGTGATTGGTGAGTGAGTCACAGTGTCTAGTATACTATAATTTTTCAAATGTCATACTTAGAAAGTAAAATAAATTTGCTTCAACAAGAGATAAAATAATGAAGGCCGGTGTCAATTAATACATACTAGGGGAGACCCCTGCGTGCTCCGCACGCCAACCCCCAATGGAACCTTCTAAAAACAAATGTTATGTTTTATTTATAATAAAGTTGTACGATTAATAATAACCTCAAAACTAAGATGATAAATGTCCACATCAAATTATTTCTTACATTTGATAACAGCAGTTATAATAATGTTTAAAATAACCAGCAAGGCTCAGGTCTACACTTTAAAACCCTAACCTAAAAGCTAGAAATACAAAAATAATTACTTCAAATTTTTAAATCAGTTGTTAATGGAAATATTGGAACAAACAGCTATATTATCTGTTATTTTATTCAATTGGTTGCTATGGTAATAAATGTAAATACATGTGTTTATTTATCATTTTAGGCCATAAAAATTTAATTTACATTTTACTGTCATATTATTTTACAGACCAGCTGTTTTATGTTTTTAATTTATTTATTTAATACCAAATGTTTTAAAGTAAACTGCAGAACAGCTGTTTTAGGTTTTTAATTTATTTATTTATTTAATACCAAATGTTTTAATGTAAACAAACCAGATGTTTTTAAATTCTCATGTATTTCTTATGGGGGATTTTTCGTTTTTCGGGGACCTCAAAAACTCCTTAGTTTTTAATTTTAGAAAAAACTTATATTTTTCCCTCGTTCCTTGAATCGATACCTTTAATTTGATACCTCTCCCATCATCCTCCGATTTACCAAATTCCCACAATTTTGAATCTAAAATTTCGCTTACAGAATTATATATAAGGATTGTTTTTATCACTACTAATTATGATGGTTTTGTTAATAGGCTCGTGCAGATCAACGTCTTGTTGGAATCAGAGCCAAGAGGCTTAAAGATGCTGCTGAAAATCCAGATGATGTCACTAAAGTAGGAAAAGAACCAAAACAGAAGAAAGCTAAATAAACTACTGTTTTAATTTAATAAAAAAACTTTGTTGAAAACCTTTATTAGGCTTTTTAGATAAACTCCTTACAATAAACCTTGAGGCAAAAAAAAAAATCCGACTGCTACTGGTTAACTGCTACTGGTTAACTGCTTCTGGTTAACTGCTTCTGGTTAACTGTTATTGGTTAACTAACAATATGGTTAGTAATCTTGGTTTAAGATTTTTAAATACAGTAGAGTCCCCGATATTTCAAGTTGAATGGGACCAAAAGTACCTCGGATTGTGAGAAACTCGAAATACGCGGAATATGTAGAGGTTAAGATAAAACTACTATTTATAGTCCTCGTATCTCCGAAAAAAATTAAATTTTATTAAATATACACTATTTTGTATTGAACGCTGAGGTAAAAAGATAATTTTGTACACAGTAAAAAATATAAACTTATTAAAGAAATCATAAATAGTATTTTGTTTAACTACACTGCAACGTTTACGAGCCGTGTCACCCCAGGGGGATACGGCAGTGCAGGGAAAAATTTGTTTCAATGTTATTTTTGTATATACAGTAGAACTTGGATAATTCGAACGTCTTTAATTCGAAATTACCATTAATTCAAAGTTTCGGTTCGGTTCCTTAAACTTAATATGATATCAATGTAAAAAAATTATTGATAATTCGAAGTTTTTTTCAACACTAAAAATAAATCTTGTGCTGTGAAAGGGATTGCTGGATAAATAGGTCACTGTCTGGTAGAAAGGGGGCAGGACTTACGTGTTTGTACACGTATTGTAATTCTAGGCGCGGTACCGGTTTCCGAGAATTCTCTAGGTACCGATACTGTAGTTTGTCATCGATGCTCTGCCCAATCTCTGTCTGTTGTTAATTCTCAACTAAACCTTTTGTAAACAGAACAGAACAATCGTATTGTTTATTGACACTTGAATTGCGGATAACTCTATCCCACTTAAATGAACAACGTTACGGTTATTTTTTCCCCCCCGAACATGACTTTAGTTGTACAGCCAATGGATCAGGGCATTATAAAAAATGTTAAGCATTTATACCGGCGACTTATTGTACAAACGCTCTTGACGGATTCATTGGAAAACAAAAATTTAAAGATCGGTATCCTTCAAGCAGCAAGAATGTGTCACAATGCATGGTCACATTCAATGCTATTTGTGGCTCGAATTACACAGAACCTTGGATTATCGATACTCGAATTACCGGGACTTTAATGTAATTGTAACTGTAATATGGTGTATTTGTATTTAATCGGTAAGATGAAGGTGATTTCTCAATCATTATTGAGCCATCTATAAATAGATAGTTATGGGCTTGAGATGGTTTAACATATTGGAGACCGAGTTACTTATTAAAAATAGCTACAGTATGTATAAACACTCCTCTAAATACCATCCCAAATGTTATTACATAGGTCACACAATACATTTCCATTCCAGAAAACAGATTGGCAAATATTACAGTTTTCCCCCTTTGGATTTTAAAGCACATTTGTCACCATCAGGTGTGTGGTTGTTTAACCCTCAAAGTGGCAGACTGCAGTCTCTCGGGCGCAAATGCAACCCGCTCGAACCTTAGCAAGAATTTGCATAATCGATAATTAATCCACTTTAATCATCCAATCGTAATAAAACTGGCACCATTGGAAACGAAATGAATTAAACTTTAATTTTTGTTTGTATTTACAACTTTTTCGTAAAACGTATATTTACATACATACGTTTTAAAATATACATATCGTGCTATAGTTATTTCTTATATAGTGGGCGAATCTGCATACAATTGTACTGTTATTTCCCACTTCTTCAATGTTGAAGCCCACCTACTGAAGTATTTATATCGAGATTATAAAGCTACCATTGGATTCGTCAAGATTTTATCTTTCTAATGGTGCCTTCCAATCAGATGTCACTATTTTACAGGATTTATTAAACAATTTTTGTAAACCCTTGCGATTGGAAAGTTTTTCAACCAATGAAACAGCCCATTTGTCAACAGATATTCCGCCTACTATATCAAATGTTTTGACAGATTGTTTTTAACCATTTTGTAGAGAAAAGACTGACCTTTCTAAAGCCTGGTCCACACGCTCAAATTTATCGTCAGTCTTGCATGAACACTGAAAGTTTGACAGATAAGACTGAACGTGTGGACGGCAGGTTTGACGTCTTGCATGAAGAAAACGAGGTTTGACAAACCTCGAAAAGACTGATGGCCAGGACCTTTGGGTTCATGCAAGACTGACGACAAGTTTGAACAGGTTTGAACGTGTGGACTAGCATCCGTCTTGTCTGTAAAACTTTTCCATTCAGTCTGTTGTGTAGCCGCGAGCTGTGCTATTGTTTTTTATTGTATAGTTTTAAATTTGTAAGGTAAATGGCGTCGCAAGACATACGGCACTGGAATCATGATTTCTTTTGTGAGTTTTTAGATTTATATAGAGGTTTTCCTTGCCTTTGGCAAATTAAATCTAAAGACTATAGTGATAAGAACAAGAAGGTGCAGGCGTATGATGTTTTGATTAAGAAATGCAAGGAAGTAGACCCTCAAGCAAACAAAGATTTTGTTACTAAAAAAATTAACTCGTTCCGTACAGTGTACCGCAAAGAATGCGCTAAAATAAAAGCGTCTATGCGTTCCGGTGCTAGTACTGATGAAGTGCACAAACCCTCTCTGTGGTACTTCGATTTACTGTCATTTTTGAGTGACGCGGATCAAGAGCCGAGGAAGTCTTTTTCAAATCTTGAGGATTTTGATAATGAGGTAAGTAAAAGCCATTAACAATTTAGAATAAATGTTGCAATCATTTGTAATGTAAAATATAATTAAAATTAATACAATTTTATTTAGTAAAAATTACATTTACATATTTCATTATTTTCATATTCATTATAAGTAGTAACCAAAAACAGTTAACCTTTTTGAAAATAATAAATTTTATATGTACATTATGTTTATAATAAGCGTTAAAATGGCAGTTTTATTTTTGTATTCTTTTAAGGCAAAATAAGAGTCAATATTAAAAAAAATTGGAAATAAATTAAATTAAAATTTTAATGCTTATTACAAATTTTAAATATCTTGGTCAGAAATAAAGAAATTAAAAATTGGGCATTTTGACATTTTAACTAAAAAAAACAATAAAACTGAACATTTAAAGTGTGTGATATGGCATCTTATGCATTTTTCGTAAAACACAAACGTTTGTAAGAAATGTTCATGACTTAGCCTACACTTATGTATTTCTTAATTCTAAGTTAAGTGATTAGAATAATAGAATAGAACTTAGAATAATAGTACAATACACGAGGATACTTTTCATATTGTTCGTATATTACATGTTACACTACATGATTGCCTCATCTTGCCAAGGTACCAACCCTTCATTGTTGAAGTACGATGTAAACTTTTCTCTAACTTCTTTTCCTTTGCTCAGGATTAAACCACGACGTCCTTGTTGAAGATCGTGAATTAAATCTGGGTTGCATCTTGCTCCTAATACTACTGAACCATCTTGTATATTTTCCATATCAACGACATCTGATGTCATATATGTAGTAGAACATTGCCTTCTCAAAAAGTTATGCAGTACACAACAAGCCATTACTACAACTTCAATGTTTTCCACTCCCAAATTTATTGCACTGTAAAAAACCCTAAAACGAGATGCCATAATACCAAATGTATTTTCTATTACCCGTCTAGCCCTGGACAGCCTGTAATTAAAGATTCTAGAGTTTTTAGTCAAATTCTTTTTTTGGTAAGGTTTCATGAAATCTGGACGCAGGCTGAAAGCTTCATCACCCAGAAACACGTAGGGCAATACTTCATCACTGTCTAAAGGTTTCTCTGCGTCAGGAATTCTAAGGCTACCGTTCGTTAACTTCTCATAAAATTTAGTACTTGAAATAACCCCTCCGTCAGATATCCTTCCATTTGTACCAACATCAACATAGATAAATTCATAATTTGCATTTGCAATTGCCATGAGTACAATACTGTGAGAGCCTTTATAATTAAAATAATAAGATCCACTGTTAGCTGGAGGTATGATTCTGATGTGCTTTCCATCAACAGCGCCTAGGCAATGTGGAAAGTTCCATTTCCTGTTGTATTCTTCAGCAATATATTTCCATTCTTCTGTGCTCTTCGGAAACTGAAACAAATTGATTTTGTTTTAGGTACAAGATGATGATCTCACCCAGCTAGATGATGTTCAAGGAGGAGCTGCAGCACTGTCCGCACCTCCAACCCCTCAAGATGGAACTACAGACTCTGCCACATCAACTAGTTTTACATCATCTACTTGCCGACCAGGGTGGAAAAGGAAGAAGAAACAATCACCAACAAGAGAAATATTAGATTTAGCTGGAGAAAAACTTAAAGCTATGAACAATGAAGATGAATTCCAGGTATTTGGAAAGTACGTTGCCCATAAACTTCGTGCTTTCAAAGGTAATCAACAAATATTTGCTAAAAAACTAATAAATGACGTAATTTATGAAGGAGAACTAGAATCACTAACAAAGGATTTTAAGGTTATGAACTGTGCGGCTTCCGTCACGGGTAACCAGTTTGCGAGACCACCAAACTATAATTATAATGAATATGATATTCCTCATTTCGGTATGCTTGGTTTTCAACAACCCTGTCCACCACAAGCAAAGTCTGTACAACCTATTCATGTAACTGAGAGTAACAAAAATAACTCAGAAAGTCAGTCAGTAGTTTCTACCTACTTTTCTAATTTCACTATGAACTAAGTTATTACTGAATATGACAGTTTTTACAGTTATGTTTACTTAATTATAAAATTGTAAAATGTATGTACTGTAAGTGTACATGAATATGTAAAATTAAAATTCTATTATAACTAAAATTATTATCATCATTCATTTATTTAATTTTTAAAATACTTTTATATGCTTATAACATTTAAATGGTTCTTCATTAAACTTTGGAGGCTACAATTTCTTAAGATGTTCTTTAAATATACGTGTGATAATTTGTTTGTTTCTGAATTATACAATTTACTTTAAATATAATTTGTTTAATTTATTTACCTTCAAGTATTCAGTTTTCAAAACATTGTATATAGCTATGCAGGTCTCAGGTATTATTTGACTCAAAGCTTGCTTGGAGATTATAGTAGTGAACTCAAGGTCCTTGTAGCTTCGTCCAGTTGCTAAAAACCTCAATGTTGCAGAGAGTCTTTCATGGGTGCTGATAGATGCCCTCATGACACAATCCTTCTTCTGTATGTGTGGTGTAACAAGATCTAACAATTTGCCATACGTTTCTGTGTCCATACGTAAGTAGTTACGCCAATCTGATGGTTCATGTTGCAGTTCTCGGATCAGATTGACATGCGAGAATTTATGCCTTTTCAGTAACCATTGTCGTGACCACCGTGTACGCCTGTGTCTCTTAAATCTAAGTCGTTTAGCACAAATTGCGATCAAAGTCACTAATATCAAACACTCTTCCTCCATATTTCAGCAAAGACTGACACCAAATTTGAGTCGTGTGGACGCGACGGCCAACTCAGTCTTATCTGTCAAACTTTCAGTGTTCATGCAAGACTGACGATAAATTTGAGCGTGTGGACCAGGCTTAACAGTGGGAATTGAACTAGAATAAACCATTTTTTGTTTGTCTAGACAGTAGTGAAAAGTACATGATTTGAACTATCTGGTGTGACCGATTGTTCCGTCCCGTTCCCACGTGATTCAACCCTTCTTGTAAGACCTTTACCGATGGCAAAATGTCATTTGATTCATGTTATTTTGTTATTCAAATAAAGATAACTCGAACACTTTTGTGAACTAAGGAAAAACAATTATACCGTTCTTTTCTTTGATTTATCCTCTACACTTGGTTATAATAATATTTCATTTTTGGGCAAAGCATATATTAGTGAATACATTTCAATCTAGGCCTAGGTTTGTTAGCAGTCATTATTTGGAACATAAAAACTTCAAAATGTTAAATTTATAAATGTTTTTATACAGTTCTATTTAGAACTAAATTACGAAACTTTTTACGCTTACGAAAAAAATACAAAAAAATGTTAACTAGGCCTACTTGTTATGTACGGTAGGCCTGAAGTTGAACATTTTCCTTTCGTTACTGAACATTTTTTGTTTCTTGAGCTAATAACTTTTACAATTTCAAAAGAAAGTAATTTTTAGTGGCATATTTGAATTCTTTGAAGTTTCTTCTACAAAAAAGCTATTGAACACTTTTGGATTTGGGTTCATTTACTATTTTTGGCGAATTTTTAAAAATATGCTTGCAAAACGCTATAAATGGGCTTTTCAATTTTAGCTTTAACGATGCCAGTTCTAGGGCTAAGAGTATATTTTTTGTTATTTCAATAAGTACATTAAATTTTACTGCTGTTTGTCAATTTTATAAAATTTAACTAGTAAGCCTCGTGAAAAATCACAGGCTTTTGTATTGTCCGAACACATTCCCACTTAGGTCATGGGTTACACGCAACATAGCATGTAAATTGTTCTCAGGAGGGGTGGAAGAGTTAGCAGTGTTGCTACTGTATAGTGGAACGTCCCCTCCTCTACTGATTTTGATGGGACCCGCCGGAGATAACATTTTACATGTTAAAAAATTATGTAGTTTGTATTGGTTTGATTCTGAGGGGGGAGAAAATAGACGGCCCGACAACAAAGGAATGGGGGAATTCTAACATTTTTCGAGTTCAAAGGAAACTGAATTGATATTTTGTAGATTTATGACATTACACAACCGAGTGGTTAAAATATTTATTGACTCTAAATTTATTCGGTGAAATTTGCCCATATCTTTAACCGATTAAAAAATAGTGGCCAATCACACAATGATAGTGTTTTCCAATTTTGCTGTACTATTTTAAAAAAAATATGAATGATCATTTTTGGATTCAACTTTCAAACGATATTTGGGAGTATTTGGTTGAACCATTAGAAATCAATTTTAAAATAATCAAAACGGCTGTAACTCAAAATTTTAAATGGCAAGGTAGGTCATGTGGCATTTTGTTTTAAAGGTATGTTTAAAATTAACAAATTTTGTTTAAACTAAATTATCTTAATATAATAAAATTATTATGCACTATACCAAGTATAACAGGTAAGATGCCCGACAATTCAAGTTATGTTAACGTTTCTTTGGAAAAGAATTGGAGGAGGGAAAAAACATAAAATTTGGGGGGGGATTTGCACCATTACTGTTAATTGTGGTGGGTACCCCTGTGTTTTTGAGAAGGATGTATAAAAATTTTAGTGGTTCTCTTATAGAATACAAGCTAGACAATATTTAATGTAAGGAGCCAATGAGGCAGAGTAGTTTATTGCACCCAATGTTAGCCACGAACTATGAAAACTTTAGGTTTCTAAAATGTATTATTTTCAGATGAAAGTCCTGTACACCTAAACGGTTTCATCAACAAGCAAACAACACGGATTTCAATATCCTGACGATGTCGTAGAGAAGTATGTAGACTGGTCCATTGAAGATGATAATGGTGTTGCTATAGACCAAATACTTCTTTACACACTCAACCTTTTGCAAGAGATCTGAAGACGTTTTGTCTTGCTAGGAATCTTTTCCCAGTGTGTCCAGCAAGATGGTGCCACCAGTCACACACCTCTGCAGCCACTATTGTTTTACTTGAAAGTTTGTCAACCGTCTGATTTCTCGAGGAACAAACTTTCTATACCCAATCCACTGTTTGAGGGATGACAAAGGAAAGCATTTCTGAAATGTCTCGCTGACTACGTTTGCAGAGCTTTGAAGAAATAACTAGATACGTTATAAGCTACAACACCTTTTCACCAACACGTTAAAAGATCTTCAACAACGCTACAAAAGTTTCTAAAAACTTAATGGAGGGCATGTAGAACATATGTGTTTTAAAGATCAGTTTAATGATTCCTTTTACTTTGTATATTCTGTCTAAAAATAAAACATTTCAAATTATTACAATTGCAGTACTGGTACTCCGTAAAACAAACACAAGAAATAATAATCCTTAACACTGAGCCATTATACTCATTATAGGCCTACTGAACTATCTAGGCTAACCAAATACAAATTGCAATAATATATGATAAATTGATGGTAGGGTCTCAGTGCTCCCAAACTCAGTATTACCGTACACCTCATGATGGTAATAAAAGTTTGATTATGTGTACCTACCAATAAAACTGGGTTTTCTTAAAATTTTAGCTACAGTACTTTTGAAAAGGAAGAGTGGTTGAATAATATTTTCGAGAACTACAAATCATAAAATACAAAAAAAAGTATGTTCGATATTGTGAAATAAAACCCTTTTTGCCCCCCACACAACAGTATCATATGATATTTACTTTTTGGAGTAGTCTACCAAACTTTAAACACTAAAAATTCGGTGTAGGCTATTTTGTAAGCTCTGATTATTTTAACATATTTATGAGGGTTATTGTTCTTTATAACCTGAACTATGCCAAATTTTATTGGGAATAAATAGGCCTACTTAAATTATTTGTCCAATATGTGATTGACAAATGGGTGATCCAAGTTTCGGAACTATAAAAAGAACTCGGAGGCCCGATGATAACAAATAGTGTGACCATAAGTACGGAATTCATAAGCCTGTAAGTTAAAAATTCATTCCATGATGTCCACACAAAAAATGCCCTAACATACTTCCTAAGGAAATTTAGGCATTATATGCATTTGAATGCACAAATAAATATATGTAGTTTTGTTTGCCACATTATAGGCCTATTATAAAACTAAACGCACCCAAATCATTCAAAAGAAACTCATTAAATGAACTCTAAAATGGTGCCACGAATTGAATACATATTTGGCAATTTGTGTGATCTTTTAATATACAAAATTACATACCCAAGTAATACTCAGAATATTGCATGCCTATAAAAAAAATATTATTTCAAAAAATTGAAATTTATAACCTCATGATGTTTAAAATAAAAAAAAAGATTATTAGTTCTATAGTTCATTTCACCTCAGCGTGAGGCAAATATAAATGACCGTAATAAAACCCTTACCCTCAGGCCTATTGTGCGACATCGGGGATGGGCACTTGTCGTCTGCCTTTGTATTAGAGTTATTGCTGTTTGTCCCAGTGCCATTATGCAAACTTTTTTAATTGAAAGAAAAACTTAAAACAAAATATATCATTCGCTGTGTTTTGATCGCGTGATTATTTTTATACCAAATATGAAGTAAATCGGTTGATTTTGGTGAAGGAAAAGTAAATAATTAAATCCTATGTGTTTTCAAATATTTTTTATCATCATGAATACGGAAATAAATTTACATTGAATAATGATGTTGAGTTTTATAAAAACCTCTTACTTACTACTGTACACAATAATCATCACCTTATAGTGGCCTGACATGCTTAACATTGTCGTTAATCAAACAATAACCAAGGCTTTATGTTTTGAATTGAAAACTCATAAAAAATACTTTACTCTTTATTTGGGCATTGGGCATTGAAAATTGACAACAAAATCAACCCAAGTATTATTAAATAAGCGTAAGTCCTTATAAGGGAATATATTAAATTTATATGGCACACCTACGTCATTGAAATAAATAAACTAATATTACTCTATTGACCACATTAGACTAATAACTTAATGAACCAATAAAGTAGCTATTTTTCACAAAACTAGATAGTTCAAAGAAATTTCAAGATTTCCGTTAAATATACTGTATTAGTCAAATTATATTAAATTTATAAATTAAATTAAAGATAAATAATAGACTATCATTAATGATGTACTTGTTTCGCCTGTCCCTAAATAGCCTATTAAAATTTTGTTTAGTGTGCAAGTAGCTAGAAGGAATAGCCTATGTTTAATTTTTATCCGTGCTACTGTATGTACTACAATAACATGTGTAATTTTATATTTTCGTGTAGCCCATGCTCTGTTTGTCTATAATATTAAGATGTATTTAATTTTAATTGTATTTTATGCTCGATGTATATAGAACAGTTATTTAATAGTTTTACTTAATGTCTATATTTTAATACTGCATTTAATTAACAAAAAAACTGTCAGGCCACTATAATGTGATGATTATTGTGTACAGTAGTAAGTAAGAGGTTTTTATAAAACTCAACATCATTATTCAATGTAAATTTATTTCCGTATTCATGATGATAAAAAATATTTGAAAACACATAGGATTTAACTATTTACTTTGCCTTCCCCAAAATCAACCGATTTCCTTCATATTTGGTATAAAAATAATCACGCGATCAAAACACAGCGAATGATATATTTTGTTTTAAGTTTTTCTTTCAATTAAAAAAGTTTGCATAATGACACTGGGACAAACAGCAATAACTCTAATACAAAGGCAGTCGACAAGTGCCTATCCCCGATGTCGCACAATAGGCCTAAGGGTAAGGGTTTTATTACGGTCATTTGGTTTTGCCTCACGCTGAGGTGAAATGAACTATAGTTTTGCTGTTAATGACATTATGAGCCTATTTATAAATCAAATTTGTGTATAATATTTACTTCAATTTGTCTTTAAAAATTATTGTAAATTTTTATTTTGGCAGTAATCAAAATTAAATAATTAATTAATGTAAACTGCTTCAAGAACGAAATGTTGGCAAATTTAATTCTAGTAAATAGTTTTTTCACTCAGCAGCACGATTATTAAAATATGTAATACTTCACATTTGGATATAGATAGCAGCACTTTCTGGACCACAGCAAAATCAGAACACATAGTTTTCAATTTAACATAAAGTGTGCAGCACCTTACGGACAACAGTTATTTACAAACAGATCAAAATAATATGTAATAATTCACAATTTGGACTTAGGTAGCAGCACTTTACAGACCACAACAAAATCAGAACATATAGTTTTCAATTTAATTTACAGGTTGCAGAACTTTACGGAGATGTATTATTTTTAACAGTCAGGCGGGACAAATTGTAATACTTCACATTTGGATATAGATAGCAGCACTTTCCGGACCACAGCAAAATCAGAACACATAGTTTTCAATTTAACATACAGGGTGCAGCACCTTACGGACAATAGTTATTTACAAACAGATCAAAATAATATGTAATACCATTGTATTTGGATAACCTAATAGAACTCCGATCCAATGCAATATTTTGTTCCACTGGAAATTCGACTTTTTTGGCGCTATCTATTGGGGAAACGAAGGAAGCAGTTTGAAACACCTATGCTACCAATGCTTTCTCCCTAGCGCTACCTCGCGGCGCGATCATGTACTATTTTCGCGACAACCTTTTTTCCGGAACACAGCCCCCGTATGGATGCAAGATCTATTTATTATTCAAGATCTATTATATGGTAATACTTCACAATTTGGGCATAGGTATTCACTTTACAGACTGCAATAAAATCAGAACACATAGTTTTCAATTTAACTTACAGAGTGCAGCACCTTACGGAGATGTATTATTTTTAACAGTCAGGCGGGACAAATTTTTAAAGTTGAAAAAAACAGTACCGCCTCACTGAGGGAAATTCAATAACAACAATTTCCATCAAAATCTAAATGTTAGATCATGTTGGCCGTAGTCTGGAGTCTTGTAAATATTAATAGTATTTTGCAGGTAGTTGTTATTTTATCTACTAGCATACGCTGTTAGTTCATTTTCTGTACAGTGACTAGATAGAGACAGTGTGGCCAAGTGAGGTCTCGTTTCCTATTGGTCAAGATGTCGGCAGCCATGTTTTTCCTAAATTCGTATCTGTTTACATTACATTCTATTACGTTCAGATATTGTAAAAGCGACTTTACCGATTTTTTTAACAGATATTTGTTAGTTTTTACTTTAAAATAAACGTAATAGTTATTTTAAAGCGATTTGTGTTGAAGTATGTGATATTGCACCAAATTAATAAGGAAATGACAGCAGAATAGGCTACTCCCGCCACTCTACGGAATCGCTTCAGCGCATATTTCAGAAGTAAGTACATGCCAAAAGTCTTTTATTTACAACATTTTAAAAAGTTCATAACATAGGCTAATCCTTTTTATCAATAGAAAAGATAAATGCAATAAATATTAGTATTACGCAATTTTAAGAACTGTTTTGTCCCAAACCTATAATTTCGTCCGTGTTAGCCCTACGTTTGTTTATAGTTTTCAAATTAAATTATATCGTTATTTTTTCTTTCTTTTAGTCTTGGTAAAGGTACAATCTAAGACAAGAATCACATTAATAAGTAGGCCTAACTGAAATAATGAGGGAAATTAATAATGAAACCTGTTTTTCGGCTTTGAATAACTTAAACTTGAAAATCTTGAATTGCCTAACCTCAAAATCAAAGAATTGTAATTTCGATGTTAAATTGTTGTTAGAGATATTAATTTTATTATTAGCTTTCAATTGAAATAGAAATAAATGAGTTAGTTAGGAAAGTTTTAATTGCTTCGCTTATTT
>JAGFPH010002226.1:192972-211461 GCA_018207615.1 Philaenus spumarius
TAATTTGTTAATATCAAATATATCAACAATAGGCTACATGAGTAGGTTTTACAAATGAGATAAGTCTACAGAGTAACATGACTCTCATGGAAATAAATATAACACGGCCATGAATTATTTGCTATATATTTACATTAAATACATTTTATAATTACATGGAATTATATAAAAGATTATTTAATTAATTATAGAGGTCAACCTTTTAACTCTTGTTACAAAATTTATGAAAAAGAAAGTAAAATATTTAAAATATTTTAAAATATCAAGATCAATTATTGAATTTCTAGCATATTTAATGTGGCTATGCTATGTATTGTTTTGTTACAATAAAATCAATTTTATAAAGAAGACACAGCAGATCATTGAAAACACAACTTCTCCTTCAGTCAGTTAAATATAATTATACGTTCTAAATAATTATTTAATCGTGTTGCTTGTTAAACCCTAATCTTGAAATGGGCACACTGCTATATTTTACGTTGGGCATTTTTTTGCACGGAGAAAAATGATTGAACTCGCGACACCGCAATCGCCATCGCACGTACACACTTTTTAAGGCTCCGTCGCATCTCTGCAATTATTTAAGACACAGTCGAGTCCCCAAAATTATTTAAGGCTCTATCGGATGTCCACAATTATTTAAGGCTTCATCGTATATCCACAATTATTTAAGGCTCCATCGCATCTCCACAAATATTTAAGGCTATGTAACATCTCAGCAATTATTAAACTTTAAGACACAGTTGCATTCCCGCAATTATTTAAGGCTCGGCTCCCTACATTCAAAACGGCGAAGTTGGGTACCAATTTCAATGTTAAATAACGAAAACATACCTTAATAACACTATTAAGCATATTTTTGTGTTATTTTTGACAAAAAACGAAAGCTGTATTTTTTTTTTTTAGTAAAATAGATTGTGGGTGTTGATTGCTAAGGTTTTTTGCACTGAGTAAAAAATTTATAAAGTTTAGTATTTTTTACTATACATATCATGTGTTCATAAAAAGAATAAAACGGTTTTTGAAAATGTGTTCAGCAATTAACATCCGCATATGACAGTACTTCAAAATGAAACCAAATTTTTAAATTTATTCCACGAATTTACGGAAAAAAATTACTTATTCTGTAGCATAGCTCTTATGGAAATCAGATTCAATACGGCGACAGGGTAGCGCCCCCTTTATTTAAGGTTCCATCGCATATCCTCAATTATTTAAGGCTCTATCTTATCTACACAATTATTTAAGGCTCCATTGCATCTCCACAGTTATTCAAGACTCATTACAACATTAATACATTGATTAAAAACAAATATTCTTAATAACCCCAAAATAAAGTTAATTATATGAAGCTAAAGGTAAAGTTTTCACTTCTGACGGCAGTTTTTTCCTCAGTAGACTACAACTTCTGTCTAGCAGATTGAAATCAATTTTCCAGTAGATTCCAGATGAGTTTGAAGTTTAACTATTCTTATTTTTTGATCAGGTACGATGTAATTAAGTGTTACGCCTTAATATTTTTTGTTAATTATGACATTATTGTTTTGCACGCAATTACTAATTATTTATATATAATGTACTTATTTATACACATTTTTTAATGGTTATTTTGTGGTTCACTGATATTATTAAAATCAGTTTGATACATTATTTAGGTTTACCTACTTTTAACAACATAGGCATTATTAATATACACGTACCGTAATCAATCATTTCCGCCAAAGTCATGTTTTTCTTTAGAGTAGGCCTTTAGCCTATACAAATCAAACGCCCTTTTTCATGGTGTCTACCAGTCCTCCAAGTCCAGAAAACGTCCTCGTTTTAGTAAAAAGCATTTTATTAATTAAGATTGTTTATAAAATATCATGAATAAATTTCTTTTTTCTTTCAAGGAATCAAGTTTTGTATTGGACTACTTGGTTGCCAAAATATATTTTCTATTATAGAAATGAATTTGTGATTTAAACTAAATACCATAGCAAATATCTTGATTGTTATGTTTTAGCGCTTACCTAACTATCTGTAGTAAATAAATAAACGAATAAATAACTATATATGAGTCAAAATAAATGCGACAAATCCTGTTTGGGTCATTAACAGAACTCCTAGAATCCTACATTTGGTAACCATTGACTTGGTACACATTATTTAATTTGCGTTTAATCCAAGATAACATTACAAACTAAAGGGTGGCCACTCGACTTTGAAACCGGAAATAAACCGTGAATTTAAATTACAGTTAAACATCCATTAATAAACTGTGAAGTTCACCTTAATATGTGAAACCCGCTTAAATTATTAAAAAAGCCTTATACTAAGTTTTAAAATTTTATCAACGATAATCAAACCGAAATAGTACACTACCATAAAGTTGAGAGGTCGTATAAAATATTCTAATGATCTGATATAAAATTCTACAAGATTAGTGCGTACGATACCGGTGAATCATGCATAGGCTACCAGTTGATAGAAATGTCTCAAAAAATAAACCTGTTGAACGTGAATATCTCGTAAACTACTAGCTCTACTGAAAAACTGATAAGAATAATTTTTGTAGATAATTTAATTGTATTTATTTTTGATGAAGAACACTTTTTTATAGAACCCATATTTTTCGAGATATTTACGAAAAACCAAACAATTTTACATACTTTGTCACCCCCCTGCTTTCGATATGTTCATTATTATAGCTTCTTTCCAAACAATACTACAAAGCTTTAGGATTTCAAACCGTATAATTTCCTAATTTGACTGGGCTATAAGGACACCTTTGGATTCGGCAAGATTTGAACTTTCTAACTGCCTTCATACCAATAGTTGTCATCTTATATTTTTTTTAGATATGAATTTTTCTGTAAACCATAGCGATTTGACCGTTTTTCAACCAATGACCAAGCATGTTTTGTAATCGATATAGTTATTACAAATCGATATATTTGTATTATGATTTTTATATGCGCGTTAGCCGTTAGATTTTCTCATTGTCTACAACGAGGCAGCGTCTATCTTTAACTGTACTATACGTTTGTGCACTATTAGTTGTTCTAATTTAGTCAAACAAAGAGTAATAAGTTTATAAAACATTTTATTCAATTCTATGATTTATTCTGTAAAATTTGTTATAGTAAAATTTCATTTTTGGGTAAAGCATATAGTAATAAATTATTATTCAAAATAGAAATACATATGTTAGTAGTCTTATTGTAGTAGGAACAAAAAACTGGTGTTTTCTGAAAACAATTTTTTGAAATTGATATATATGTTTATGCTTTCTATTGAGAACTAAATTACAAAACTTATCAATATTATGAAATATTACAAAATTGTTAACGTCTTTTTATTTAGGAATAAAGTTGGATTTTTTCCCGTTACCGAAAGTTGTGTGCTTCCTGAACTAATATATTTTACATTAAATAATTTTTTAAGTTGCATATATGAATTCTTTGGACCTTTTTCCTAAAAAAAAACTTGGATTGGAATGTCATTACTATATTTGGCTAACTATTAAAAAAAAACGGTTTCAAAACACAAACGTTTGAGTGCCGCTATGGGAAATAGCATTGCCACCTTCAGGGTTAATTAATTGAATCACTATATAGGCCTATATAACTTGAACTGTGTTCCTAATACTGTTACAATTATGGCACATCACATTAATTTAACCTAAGTTGTGAAACCTTAAATAGGCTATAGTAAAAATATTTCTTATAAAAGCTGTTTATTTAAATAAAATAAATTAAAATAAACTACGTTTAACATGTAAACAAATTTTTCGTCCATATCAACAATATGGGAACTTTAAAGACCAGTGGGCCTGAGACCTGAGGGATTGACTACGTCTTATTGTAGTTCACTAACAGTTTTCATAGATAATTTCTGTTTGAACGGTTTATCTGTAGGTTTGGTGTTATTTAGCAAATAACAAAAGCTCATCCGCACACACCACATCATTTTTATAATTTCTTTTGGGAACTCTTATCTTTTATGATGTTTACGGTTTTTACACCACATTTTAAGACTTTTTTTATTCTTTTGGTATTTTTTGATAGTCACTCGTTTAGGAGGTATAGGCGCTTAAAGTTTAAAACATTTGACGGATGAAAATTTTTATTCTGGCATTGGTATTTAAACTTTGTATACTATGTCTAATGCAATTTATGGGCTAATGCAATCTAATGCAATCCGTATATGGCTTCAACAATGGGAAATACGGAAAATAACCTCCTGAAAATCCACCAAACGTCAAATGTTTGAACTTTTAAGCGCCTATAAATAATAAAGTAGTGACTTTAACAAAATATACCCAAGAATAAAAAAGTCTTAAAATGTAGTGTAAAACTCGTGATCATAATAAAAGATAGGGGTTCCTATAAGACAATTTTGGCCACCATTTTGGATTTTGGGACAACTTATTTTAAATTTCAAGTAGGCCTACATATCAATAATGACCACACAAAATGAGAGGAAGTTCTCCATTTAAAGTTTTCTGTCTGATTAATAGTTTCACAGTTAAAAAATCACCTTTTATGATAATAAGGATAATAGAGAATAGTATTATTTATTTTAAAATATTCAATAAAAATAATACATAGACATGGAATTATTTATTTCTATATATTTACTGAAGAAACTTGTATCTGTTCTAAAGGTTTACTGAAGGCTCTTTGTTCTTTTGTAGAAAAGCTATACATGGAGAAGCTATAACTGAAAAAATATTATTAGTGCTGATTTCATCCTTTGAAATTCTGATGATGAGATTTACTTCATACATCATAGCTTAGCGTCAAACAATTACTGCAGTTACAGAACTGGGACCTATTTTATTAAATTTATCTGCTCAATTTACGTAAATTAAATTAAATTTTACACCTTAATTAATGCACTACATATTTCAATAGGGAATCGTTTCTATGAGCAATCTGAAACACGGGTGAAATTTTTCCCCAGCTGTAACTCTCTAACGGAGCATTTCCGGACCTGTGAATATATGAACTTTTTTTATTATTTTTTGTTAGAGGAATCAGCTCAGAAAGTGCTCTGAACATTATGTAAATAACTTACTATTTTAGCTCATAACAACATTAAAATATTATGTTTCTAGAGTAATTCTGGGTATTGTTGACAACTACCAAGAAATACGTTTTTCCTTTCTTTTGTCAATATCTCTGTTTATCCTTTGAGCCACAGACAAAATAAAAACCATAGTATTTGTCATTAAAAAAGTAAATTTTATTGTCTCTTGTAATTTTTTTGTAAAGTTAGCGGTTTTTGAGATATTTGACATAAAAAATATAAACGGCCGCCATTTTGAAAATATTTAAAATAATGTTTTCATTTTTCGTACTGTGATAAAAGGTTATGCAACAAATAGGTGTACAAAGTTTGAGCTCAATATATTTTCTACTTCCAAAAATATTAAGTATTTTGTAAAAAAATACATACAGACAGACGGAAAACGGAATGAGATAGGACACATGTTATACTAAATTTTTTGTTTCTTTTGACATGCTGAATAACATGATGAACTTTGTTCATATGGATGCAAGACACTCTGTATTTGCTTGCTATAAACACATTTATTTATTTTTTTAGAGAGAATATACAAACGTTTGTTCACACAATTATATTACGAAAATTTACCACAATTATTACCACAATTTTTGATGGTGGTGAGAAAGAGAGAGAGAGAGCTGAGAGAGAAACAGTTCTCAAGTTCAAGTCTTCTTTATCTGCTGCGGCAGTTGCTTTGAAATACTGTACATAGGACTGTTCTTTGTTTTGAATTGCCGACGTATGTAAACTATACGTTGTTTGTTTATTGCTGCCAGTTATTTGTTAAATGATAAAAATTTCTTTTAAAATGAATGTTACTTGCAAAATCAGTTTAGTATTTTCATACTAAAGTAAAGGAATTTACCACACCTGATTAATTTTTGCTGTGGAATATTTAGTATTTCAAAATGTTGACGTTGGAATTTCTGCAATTGATATAGATAAATGACATAAATTAAATATAAATAATAAAACTGTATATAATTTAAGTGTCTTTTGTAAGTATTATTTTTAAAATGTTGGTGTGTATTATTTTTCAACTATTATTACATATTTTAAAAATATCTGCATTAAAATTTCCGCAGTTCTTAGATACTGAATTTATGAATTTTACAAATCTTTGAAAATAAAAGAATTTAGATTTAATTAATATTTATTATGTTCACACTGTAATCGGTAGTTATTTTATACTATTGGTCTCAAAGACTAAAAAAATCCATCGAAAGTGTGATTGATATATTTTCAATACACTACGCTGTAATATTTATGTGGGCCCATATTCAGAGTGTCCATTTCTACTTTGCCACCATTGGGATCTCCAAAAGTACAAGATGTACATGAAAAATGGAGTTGGTAACGTCAAATTATGTTAATTCCTCTGTATTATAGTTTAAAAAAATTAACAAAACCAATTTTTTGATTTTAGAAAGTTATTTGTTTGTCTAAACAATGTTTGTTAGCGTTAAGAGTGTTTTCATGGGTTCAAAACGTTTGCATACAAAAATATCTTCCTCTCAGTTACGGTGTTTTTAAAATTGTATACTCCTCTAACTTTTAAACGGTTAGTCGTATCATAAAAACACCATGAACAAAAAAGTCTTTAAATAACTTGTAAAACCCGAAATAATCATAAAATACAGGGTGTTTCATAAGAAATTTGAAAGTTGTCCGCCATATTGGAAAATGGAAGCAATTTAAAAAAATTTTAAATTCATATTTTTAATTGTCACTAAAACGTAAGTATAGTCCCACATTTAACGTTTGCTGTAGGCATACATCTTCTACTTTTGGAGATCCCAATGGTGGCTCAGTTAAAATGGAAACCATGTATACAAATATTATGTTGTAGGCCTAATATAATTTCACAATTAAAAGGCCGAACTAAATAAAGTTTTTACTTGAACAAGGAGTTCCAATAGCATCCAGAGCAAAGAAAATTTTTAATGTGGAACACATTGTCACTTGAGTGCATGATTCCTGATAATAGTTGTTGAAACACATTTTTGTACTTCCAACCTTAACCGTCCTCCCAGGCAAGCTTAAGGGGAGGATACCGTGTCCGCCATATTGAATCTGATTCCCATAAGAGCAATGCTACAGAATAATTAATGTTTTACGTTAATTCGTGGAATAAATTTAAAAATTTGGTTTCATTTTGAAGAACTGTCATTTGCGGATGTTAATTGCTGAATACATTTTCAAAACCCGTCTTATTCTTTTCATAAACGTATGATATAAATAGTAGAAAACAGTAACATTTATTAATTTTTAATCAACACCCACAATCTATTTTACTTTAAGAAAAAAAATACAGCTTTCGTTTGTTGACGAAAATAAAAAAAAATGTGCTTAAAAGTGAAGATATTGTTAGGTTATTTTAACATTGAAATTGGTTGCCGACGTCACCGTTTTGAATTTATGGACCCGAGCCTTAATGGGCGTTGAATTGGTCGTGGAAGTAATTTTTTGGATTTTCCACCCCGATCCCCAGATTTAACTGTGTGTGATTTCTTTTTAATGGGTTACCTAAAGGAACATGATTATTCCCACAGCTTCAACAATGATGAAGATTTAAAACACGCAATTGAAGAGGAACTTCTTCGTATACCGAAGGATTTCTTTTTAAAAGCGTACAAATCATTTTTTGAGCGCTGTTGCCAGTTTATCGCTGTAGATGGATTAGCCTACAGTTTGAGTCATTTTAGACTTTGGTTTTAGGTTTTTCATTATGTTATATCCTAGTTTTGTAATCAAAATGCCTTAGATCATTAGAACGTGATAATACAAATATTTTACAAAATCTACAATAATTAAATTTAATAATTTATTTTTGGTACAAAATCAGTAAGGTGTAATTTAAATACCTATTTACAGAGGGAGAAAATTAATACATTATTCCACCATTTTGTTTCTGCAAATGTTGTACTGCTAAAATTTTCAAAGAAAAGTTTTAAAGTTTTTAAAGCTTAAATTGCGGGGTGTGTAAAGTTTAAAAAAGATTGATGCATTAATGGGCCAGGGCTATAGAATACAAGGGCTGGACCAGTACGCCAAGGAAAGCATTCCCGCCACTGCCACTGTGATGACGTCACGGTGGTAACACCTGCTCCATTCCCAACGCTTATAAGTATTTCTGCTACAATAATTTCTATTTCTTAGCAAAGCTGTAACATTTTTATGATACGCCCTTCTTTAGTTTTAGTGTTGACACTAAACAAAGCAATAAGTAGACTGTAAACAATAATTAGTCTAAAGATATAAGGAGAAGACAGGGTTACAATAAAACTAATTCGTAGGTAATAAAACGATGTAGTGTATAATGTTAGCATAGTTTTAATTTGATTCTCTGAAACATTTCTGAAAACTAAATACGAAATTGAACAAAATGTGCCACATTATTGAAAATAGTTGTATTTATTATAATAAACCACCAAAACTTGAATGTCATACTGCAGTTTAAT
The DNA here is from genome assembly GCA_018207615.1 of Philaenus spumarius. Taxonomy (NCBI): domain Eukaryota; kingdom Metazoa; phylum Arthropoda; class Insecta; order Hemiptera; family Aphrophoridae; genus Philaenus; species Philaenus spumarius. The sequence goes on from JAGFPH010002226.1 coordinate 201,486, forward strand.
AAAACATGTGTAATACTTATAAAATAAAACACATACAAGTTATAAATACTTACACATAATGAGTAGCTTATATGCAGATATGCACATGACATAATAATTACTGCTGAAATAAAATATTAAAAAAAAAACTGCTTTATAGACATTTTCCTTCCCTAGGCCTTAGGGAATAGTTAATTTAATATTTGAATTTAAATAATTGAACTATTTAAATTGATACTGAGCAATTTAATTTAGTCTAGAAGTTAATTATGTTTTATTTTTGTCATCAATAATTTTATTGCTCTAGGTTTAAATTTGATTATAATTATTTATTATTTGTATATTATACATTTATTTATATCTAATTATTCTGACAATTTTAAGTGCATTTTGCTAGTAAAGATTTGTTTAAACATTTTAACTTTAAAAGCTGCAGAAGGAATTACTTGAGGACCTTGGTAACTTTTTAACATAAAGTAATCTGGCTTCCAACTCTTACATTAAATAAATAATATTTTTTAATGTTTATTTTAATTTGAAGCTGATTACTTAAAATTTGTTGTTTTAAAATTTTGAGTTATCAATAATTACCGGTACTCTAAGTTTAAATCTTATTATTATTTATATATTATACATTTATTTATTTATATCACATCATCCTGAAAATGTTTGATTGAATGTATTTTGTTAGTAAAGGTGTTTCTTGGAATATTCAAGTAACGCTGCAGACAATATTAGCCTACTTGATAATCTTGGTAACATTTCATAAAGTAATCTCGTCTACAACGTAACATTAAATAAATAAATACCTTGTTAAACATATAATTTAGGTATTTGTATGTATTGTATAATTTTTTAAAGAAATTCATGGAATGCCTCTTCGAGAAAATTAGCATTCAATATGCGTCAAAGGGCGAAAATCTCGCGGAATTATATACCTTCTTTAAAAACGTGTACTGGGCAAAATAATTGCTCAATATTCACCAAACTTGCTAAACATATAATTTAGTTATTGTATAACTTTTTAAAGAAATTCATGGAATGCCTCTTCGAGAAAATTAGCCTTGAATATGCACCAAAATGCGAAAATCTCGCGGAATTAAATACTTCCTTTAAACGCTTGTACTGAAAAAAAATTATTGCTCAATATTAACCAAATTCGCTAAACAACTTAGGTGATTGTGTGTGTTTTGTATAATTTTTTAAAGAATTTCGTGGAATGCCTTTTCGAGAAAATTTGCCTTAAATATGCGTTAAAAGGCGAAAATCTCGCGGAATTATATACCTTCTTTAAACACTTGTACTGAACAAAATAATTAGGCTACTCAATATTAACCAAATTTGGTAAACATATAATTTAGGTGGTTGTGTGTATTGCATAATTTTTTAAAGAATTATCATCTGCAACGTTATATCAAATAACACGTGAGAGCTAAGGCGAACCGTGCTTACACGGCGTGTCATGGTACCAGAGTGACATCACATAGGAGGGGCAAAAGGAAGGTTGGAACAGTCGGCGAGCGTTAACATCAAAGAAGTGGACCAGCCCTTGTATTCTATAGCCCCGTTAATGGGCAAGCTATACAAAATCAAACGTTTAAACCTCTTCGTGGGACACCCCGTATAAACCTTACAGTACAACTGCATAACTGAAACAAAAGAGGATTTGTTAATATCCTCCTTGATTTCATTGGTTATTTCTCTATAAATAAGTTTAATCAACTCTTTCTGTATCTGAGGTCTGAGATAAGTTACTGGGCGTTTTTTTAGTTGTATTAAGTCGGCCAAAACCTGGTCGTATTGAACTAGTAGATTTACTATCTCCTTGAAACTCCGGTTAAGGCTTGGGTCCCTAAATTCAAAACGGCGAAGTCGGCGACTATTTTCAATGTTAAAATAACCTGACCATACCTTAACTTTTAAGCATATTTTTGTGTTATTTTCGTCAAAAAACAAAAGCTGTATTTTTTCTTAAAGTAAAATAGATTGTGTTCGTTGATCGCTAAGGTTGATTGCAATAACTAATAAAATTTATTATTTTTTATGATTTATATCATACGTTTATGAAAACAATAAAACGGTTTTCGAAAATTTATTTAGCAATCAACATCCTCATATGACAGTACTTCAAAATGAAACAAAATTTTTAAATTTATTCCACGAATTAACGGAAAATATTACATATTCTGTAGCCTTTCTCTTATCGGAATCAGATTTAATATAGCGGACAGGGTATCCCCCTCCCCCTTAAGTAGCTCGAAGTGCCAGATTAGAATTAACCTGTTAAACTTTAGTATTATTTGGTTTTGTTTATACATTTTCTTAAATGCTTAAATGCTAGATTTTCAGATGTCATTGGTATTCTTACTATAAATAAGTAGTTTTATACTTTGAGTCACAAAGTTTATTGATTTCGAAATAAATTAAGTCAAGCCTGAATACAGTATATGATCTTTCTAGAATATTGCACCTGATTTAAAACGTCATGAAACCGAAAATTTCGCAAAACAAAACTTGTGGAAAATTTTTAAATGATTTTTTTAATATTTTACCTTTGTAAGACTTTATATACATAAAGATGAGACAACCATTATGTCAATAAATGTATGGTCATATATTTTACCAATTTATTATAATGGAATTATTTCGATAAAAATTGCGATTTGATAAAAAAAAATATCCAGATTTAAATATCTGTAAAAGTAATGGAAATTCATACAAACAAAACCTATTCATTGTAAGTCATTGAACAGAAGTTGAGGCCTTACTACATTTCCTGTTTTTCTGAGAAATCATTAGTAGGCCTACGCATTTTTATCTTCCTGCCTGGCACTCTTGACATCCTGAAGGTGAGTCATAAATTGCAATTCATAAACTTACAGTGGTAATGTTGATGTTATTTTTACTGCTTAACCTTAGCTGGTACAACCGTTAAGTAATTTGTGTTATTTTAAAATAAGTTTATGTTCAACAGTAATTTTTTAATCACTATTATTGTAGTCATTCCATTTCTTCTTATTATTTTTAATATAATTAGTCCATAGATTGAAAAGTATACTATTTTTTTATTTACGAAAGACTGTCCCTAAAGTCTTTCGTAAATATTGGAATTGGAACGACGGTCACGCGTCGTTCCAATTCTTAGTAAACAGTTTGTACTTGAAATGTTTCTCAAACGTAATAAAAACAGCAATAAATTATCAATTAACTGAAATCGCATAATTCGTTAATACTTTTTCTTTATCTAGAATGAAAATTTATTGTTTTATTTGAAAAATTTACAGTGAGCATTTATGTATAAAAAAACTCTAATTTGAATTAAAATGAATGAGAGACGGAATGAACAGTCGTGGGAGAACAAATATTCAACATTTTTTTCTTCTTATATTTCTCTAATTTCCTTACTTACCTAAATATAGGGTAAGTTAGTTAAAATAGTTTGGAAAATAACAGATTTTTACGACTTGGAAAATTGAATACGCGAAGTGTAAAGCCACATGAAAAAAAGAAAATATTTTGTTTACTAAACAGAAAAGGAATAAGCTACGTCGTAACTGGAAGAAGTAAACTACTGTTCTTTTTTAAATGCTATTTATTAATAGCTCCTCCTTTTACATTTATTTTTTTTTTTAAATTAATTGTTTGTATTTACTTCTATTCTATTATTAATGAATTTAAGTTAACCACTCAGTATTATAAAATGTAATCTTAAAGTGACAGTTTTAATAACATCCATAGATACATTTTATTCGCCGTGGGGGACGGTGAACACTGTATCGGTAATGCGGCGTTACTCCACCGGGAAAATCGGGAAATATGCGGGAATTTGGAAATAATTTTTTGTGTGGCTATTTTAAGTATGAAGTTTAATGTGTAGAACTATTTTATTATTATTTAACAAAATATTGTGTTAGCCTATTTTTGTTGCGAAATAAAGCATTTTTTTATTTATTAAAAATATGCTTTCTCCGTGTTTTTTCTTGTCAGATTTTATATAGAAATCGAGTATTAAAATATGTCCACTTTCCGAAAATAAAAACAAAATTAAGTTTGATTCAATGTGGCTGATCTAAGATGCCGTACAAATATTTGAAACTTATAAAAAAGTTTTTATTCTTGTAAATTGTATAGTTTATAAATTTATAATTTGATCTAATTTAATACATAAAAATGTATTAATTTGTTTATGCAGTTAGATACCACTAAGGTATGTCATATAAAGTTGTATCTAAACTTTAAAATTACTCTCTATAAACATAAGCCTATGTTAATATATATACAATAATTATAGAATATAAGGAGATTTGATACAGGTTTAAGTATCTAATTTTGTTGAAGCATGATGTTTTTATTTTCACAAAATTATGTTTCCCTATAAAAGCTTGATATTGGGAAGTGTTAACCGTTTACTACCACCACATTACTAAAAAATATACTAGACAAAAAAAGTAAAGACAACAATTTTAAGAAATGCAACCTTTGTTGTTACCGTCCATAGGGACTGTGTCATGTCGTTATATATTTGGCGGTATCTCGTCTTTACCGAGTGGCGCTTAATTAGAAGGTTACAATTGCCTTTGTCGCACGGTCGCACTATTCGTAGACAAAGCTGCTTTATAAATATTATAAAATAGTCAAGTAGCTTTTTCAAGATTAAAAACGTTAAGCTCAAATTTACCAGTGTTTTAAAAGCTAAAGTTTCTACCAATTTTGAGTTCAATGTTCCACAAATATTTGGGCCCGCTAACTTCACGGTGCTGGTCCCATATTATTAAATTTAAAATGAAGTTTAATCCTTGAAACTATTTGTTGGAATTTAAACTATTTATGAGACACAATATTTAACACTTTATTATTACTACAACTTCCAAAATATTATTTAAAATCGTTTACAAAAACACTAACTAGGAAAAAGTATAGAAAAATCTAAATAGGCTTCGACGGTTTCACTCACACATCATATGATTCACAAAGAAATACATAATAATAATCATATCGGTAATATTTGTTTTTGTGCCATCTGGAAAAAGTCGACTGCCGCATTGGAAGCTAAGCAGAGTCTACATAAAAATACAAAATAAATCTGGCAACATTGTAGGAGGACCACAACTGGGGTATATAACCATTTATCGCTCTGGCCCACAATTAAATGTAAAGTGATACGCTTGTGGGACCACATTCAACGGTGTTTTGCTACTTCGCTTCGCACAATGGTTGTGGACCACATTTGATTGTGAAGTGACAGATGAGATTACACAAAACTGATTGAATATTTTTTTGTAAAAATGAAATGTAAGACAGAAAGCTCTATTTCAAACTTGGTCCCAAAATATTATTATCGTTTATAATCCGGCTTAAGAAATATATGGTGGTAAATAATGGACTACAATTGATGGTGTTTTGATACTTGGACTACAATAGGTGGATTGAGGTAAATATATATATATATATATATATATATATATATATATATATATATATATGCTACCATCTTTGTCACGTCCATGTATTACTTTGCGTTCATATATTACCACGTCCAGTGATTTATCACGTCCGTATACGGACGTGATAATGACACCCTATGTTAATTCCGACTATTATGGTCTGATATCACACAAAGAAATCCTAGCTGTTAGACGTACTAAGAACTAACCCCCTATTGCCTCGGAATATTTCTATTCCATTCCATTTGGACGAAATAAATTAAATAGACGAGCAACGTGGACGTCTTAGAGGGCGTCTTTTATACTGTGATATTCATTGTGCAGTTCTGACTCTTGCCGCTAGATTCGCTGCAGTCTAGTTTCAATATACACGTCGTGTATACTCAAGTTTAAGCTGTCGCGTTACCCACTTCCACGATTTGGCAACACTGTTCTTTGTATTCGACCACTGTGAGGCTGCTCACTTGATGAATGATTCGTGTAGATTACTTGTTTTGTAAGCGTATTAGAATAATATTACTTGGAATCGGCGAATAAGCCTGACAGCGGGAGGCGGGAAGTTTTTTCTGGAATCTAAAGCCAACAACATGTTTCCTCTTCCTACATACGAAATGTAAATATTTCTCATTTCGTGATCTACTTTCATTAGTTTTAATATTAGTGATTTTAACCCTCCATCTGGCAGTTGATATTTCTATACCGGCAGGTACTTTTTTACTACTCGTGTACATTGTCATTTAAATATTTATAGAATCCAATCCATTTGAGTAAAGTATGAACTATTATACATTTTCTTGTTCAGAAAACCACAGAAAACATTTCAGTGTAGTTGAATTTTCTACTTCACCTCATACGAAAAATTACGTTACAAATAGACAAAAAAAATACTTTGGATATTAAAATAATTGTTTTTTGAGACATTAAAAATGTGTAGTTAAAATATTTGTAAATGGCCGCCATTTTCCAATATGGTGCTAAAATTTCGAATTTCTTATGACACGCCCTGTATGTTATGATGATTTTGGATTCTACAAGTTATTTTAAGACTTTTTTCTTCTTTGTGTTTTTTTATACGTCTAACCGTTCAAAAATTAGAGGGGTATCAAATTTTAAAAACACCCTAACTAAGCGGAAGATATTTTTGTATGGAAAGTTTTGAACTAATGAAAACGCTAACACTAAGAACAAAAAAGTCTTAAAATAACTTGTGTAATCCAAATTCATTGTAAAATACTGGGTGTTCCATAAGAAATTTGAAAGTTGAGCGCCATATTAGAAAATGATGGTCATTCACAAATATTTCACAAGTTTCCCATTTTAAAGTTTGATTCAAGTATTATAGCAATCTTACATCAATAGCATGGCTCGTGTTGTCTTGGAGAAGCCATGAAAAAATTGAAAAAATTGTCAATTGTTTCATTTTTTCACTTTGAGCGCATTTTGTAAGAAATCGGTAAGAGATAACAAACAATGTTAAATACAAAAGTTGTAGAAAATTTCACTTCAAACTTGAGATTTTCCGTCATATTCAAGATCTAATCATCCATTTAGCCACTATTCATCTGAGAAGGGAGGCTCCGCCAAACGTCTTTAAAGCTAGACGGGTTCACTGATTCACTGACATAAATTATGAGGCACGTCCTGTAATTCGACTAGAAACTACCAGAAAAATTGCTAAAAGTTAACATTTTTAATTTTTAAAGCACCTTTTGTTTTTGAGATAGCAAAAATTGTTAAAATAGTACAAAAGTTGTAGAAAATTTGATTTCAAACAAGAAATTTTCCGTCAGATTCAAGATCCAATCATCCGTTTAGCCGCTATTCACCCAAGAAAGAGCTCCGGCACACAATTCTTCAAATTTCCCATGTTAATCTTATGAAGATAATATTTAATGAGTTTGAGTCAGCTGCCAAATAAAACAGCTGTTTTAAGCTCGGTCACCTATGTACAAACGAGCCAAAGATTAACGAGATTCTTTAGCGAATTTTCCAACTGCGAGCGAAGCGAAGCGCCAAGTAAGGTCAAAGGCCGAGGCAGGGTTGGGACGCGAAGCGTCCAGGGGCAGAGCCCCTAGTATGATATAAACTTGATCGATTAGATAATAATAATTAGATGGTTTTTGAAAAATCGAAAAGCTCTAAAAACGTTACACTATGTAAGATAAAAGCTTGTATCTTAAGAACGGGTTGTCGGATCTTAAATAAATATTAAAACGTATTTAAAATCAGGACGATATTCCTTAGAGAGTATCAGATTTTTTAATTCCTATGCAAATTTAATTGATCAGTGCACGTTATATAATAATATTAATCTGAAAATAGTTCTTCAGTAGACGGTTTAAAAAAATTATTTATAATGACTTCAATCTTGTTTAAATTGTACACAATCGTTGTATATTTCTATATAAACAACGTATTAAAATTTCAAAACTATCGGATTATACATACTCGAGCTATTAACACATAAAGATCTCGTCTAGCAGTTTTGATTCAAAATGTTTACAAGGTTTCATTAGAATACTTATATTTTACGAACCATTAAACGGGTTTTAAATATCAAAATAGATTTGGATTCATAATAACATTGTCAACAATAAACTATAATTTCATATTTCCATTATCATTTTTAAATGTGTAGTTACTGTTTGAAAATAGAAAAAAAAAATTCATTTGGTTGGTTGTCGTAAATCATATTTATGTGTTAATAACTCGAGTAGTTATTATCCGATAGTTTAGAAATTTCCATGCGTTGTTTATATAGCAATATACGACGACTGTGTAAAATTGTAACGATAATGAATAAAAATAAAGGATCTTTGAAACGACCGTCCACAGAAGAACTATTTTCAGATTAATATAACGTGCATTGATCAAGTAAATTTTTATACGAATTAATGCGAATCTGATAGTTTACAGAGAATTTCGTCCTGAATTTTATAACGTTTTTATATTTAAGATCCGAATAACGGTTCGCATGATACAAAAGATTGTATCTAACAAGATTATCGTTCTAATTTACCATAAACTTGATGCGTAACTCTTTATAGCACTAATCGTTAAATGATCTGAACATTTTTTATATGAACCTCATTTTTTAATATTATACTTATAGACTTGTTGTTTGTATGTAGTATAAGTTACATTAAAATCATTTAAATATTTTAAAAGAAATTATATTTTTACCGGAGACAGAGCATTAACTCTTTCTCTAATTTTGCGTAAACTTTATGCGTAACTTTTTATAATAGGCCTAATCGTTAAATGGTCTAAAAACTGGTATAAGAATTTCATTTTTTTATACTATATTTGCAGACATGTTGTTTATATATGTAGTATATATTTGATTAAAATCAGTAAAATATTTTAAAAGAAACTAGGGGAGACCCCTTCGTGCTCCGCACGCCAACCCCCGATGGATCCTTCTAAAAGATATGTTATGTTTTATTTATAATAGAGGTGTAGGATTAATAATAACCTCAAAACTAAGATGATAAATAATGTTAAATGTTCAAATCAAATTATTTCGTATATTTCATAACAGCAGTCATAATAAAAGTTAAAATAAGAACCAGTAAGGCTCAGGTGTAGGCCTACATTTAATCAAAACCCTTACCAAAACGTTACTATCAATTACCGTATATTATCAATAATTAGGCCTACTATAATATGTCTTATTTATTTTTAATTAAGATGTAACATAGTTTTTTCTTATTTTTAAATCCCTTAAAGCAAGTTTTTATTGGTTTGTGTGTGTTGAAACACGTGTTGGTTGAACCTAGGCCTAACTTAAAATATTATTTTGTACAGTACTAAAAGCTGGACATCCGAATCAACTGTTTTATCTGTTAATTTAATCAATTGGTTGCTATGGCAATGAATGTAAAAACATTCGAGAAGTTGTTTCTTCAGTCTAGGCCTAACTTAAAATTATGTTTAATTTATTTTACCTGTCTTAATGGCAACATACACACATGATTTGTGTTTTTGTGCACATCTTTGAATGACATAAGTTTCATCTTTCAATTGTTGTTTTTTAGTTTTTCATAATGTTGCTTATTCATTGGTATTAGGTCTACAGCTGTTAGGCACTATGTGTTTAACGTTCAACTCGATCCTGTGAATTTTTTTTCCTTGAAAAATACTGGCCACTAATGACTTTCTCTAAGCCAACTGATTCCTTTTGCTGCAATTGTTTGTTCTTAGATGCACAATCACGTGTTTTAATAATCAGCTTGATAGGGAAACTTAAATTGATGATAAAATACGTTTTAAAAAGTTGTTTTATTACATTCTAAATGAAATTATTTCAAAAATGTAAGTAAATTGTGCAAATATAGAATGATTGATCTTTCATTTAAAACGAACCGCGTGTAAAACGGTTCAGTGGAAACATTCAGTGAACTCTTCAAAGAAGTGCAAAGTTGAAATTTTACCCCATGTTAAATCTCCATAAGAAAAGTTTATTTTCCATTTTTGATCCAATTAACATAAATATTTTCAAAATAAAAATAAAACCTGCACATAGGACCGCTAACCTTTGTTTTGGTATAACC
>JAGFPH010002227.1:0-15432 GCA_018207615.1 Philaenus spumarius
ATGTTTCACTACAAAATTTCTAAAATGAAAACAATATAAAGAAGAATACCTTTGATCTTGTGTACATAAAACTAATGAAGTATTTGGCTATGACCCTGCGCTGGAAGTATCCTTATACCCATTCGCATACTGTATTGCTACTAAATGCATTTAATGAATGACTATTACGAATTTATTAAATCAAGTTTTCTTACAAACACAAACAAACTTTATAATTAATTAGTATAAGATATATATTGTTTAGTATTAAAATATACAATATACAGTATATATCAAAATAAAGCTACGAATGTGATATTTTAATGGCATTTACTTTAATTCAGATGGTTTGTTTAGTTTTTAATAAAATATGTTTAAACTCGTGTATGTTTATGGTTATGCATGGTGTCAAATAATTTGTTTGTTATTATTATTATTGATAGCGAAAATATGTTTTGAAAAGTATTAAAAACTTCATAGTTATGATATATTTTATATAAACAATATTTTAAGCAGCATATCTCTAAGTAGGCCTATATAGATATTTAATAACCAATGTTTGAGTTGAATTATAATTCTGTAAGCATTTTTATTTGTGTTTGTTTATAGTTTTTCAATCTAACCTTAAAAAGCTGTTGGTTTTGAAGAGTATTAAAGTGATTATAAATTTTCTAAGTAATGTTGCTATGGTAATACATGTAAACAAACATAAACTTTTTATACGAACAGCAGTTTTTGTGAGCTATGGTTTTGAGTTCATACAATAAATGCTGTTCAGTTTCTTCCAAGTTTGAAACTTTTTTGGGAATTTTTGCAAACTTTTCTTTACGTATATACCTTCTATGAACTACTACAAACATTTTAAGACCAAAAATAGCCAAATCGGTCCAGCCGTTCTCGAGTTTTAGCGAGACTAACGAACAGCAATTAATTTTTATATATATAGATGTGTAAATTTAGCCGGAAAATTTTTTTAGGTTAGGCCTAGAATGACAAACCAACACATGTATTTACATTTATTACCATAGCAACCAAATGAATAAAATAACAGATAATATAGCTGCTGTTATGCTCCAATATTTCCATTAACAGCTTATTTAAAAATTTGAAGCAATTATTTTTGTATTTCTAGCTTTTAGGTTAGGGTTTTAAAGTGTAGACCTTTTAACCATTATTATAAATGCTGTTATAAATATAAGAAATTATTTGATTTGAACATTTAACATTATTTACCATCTTAGTTTTGAGGTTCTTATTAATCCTACACCTTTATTATAAATAAAACATAACATATGTTTTTAGAAGGTTCCGTTGGGGTTGACGTGCGGAGGGGTCTCCCCTAGTCACCAATATATTTCTTTATACAAATTTAAGAAGACATACCTATTTGTTTAGCTTCGGAAACATACATCTTCGTATAACATATAAACATATTCGATTATTAATTTCTTCACTATAATATTAATAACTTCTAAATCATTCGATCTATTAATATGAAATAAAAAGTAATTAAAAGATAGTATTTGTATCTTTAAATATATAATAACGAATGAAAATAATTTTGTTTTTAACAAATAGGCCTACAGTTTACAATCATTAATATTGTACAAGCTTACCGAGTTAAAAACCCCCGTCAGCATAGTTAGGTAGACCTAGATAAGTAGGCCTTAATGGTGTTTTTAAATAGTTTGTTTTTCAAATGATGTATTTCCGATGTTTATCTAATTTCATCCTATGATTTTTCACGGTGGCTTACTAGTTTAATATAAAAATGTCAGTAGAAAATTTCGACACTGAGTCATTTATAGAAATTATTTGCAATAAACCTTGTTTGTGGGACGTAACAAGCGATGAATATTCTAATAAAACTAAATACCCTACTGACAGGAACTATGAACATTCTCAATCTTCCGAAAATAAATAGAAGGTAGCTGTGACGTCAGAGACACCGGTGTCTCTGCAGTGTCTGAGGCGGCTACCGATCACGGACACCGACCGCTACCAGTGTACCGTACACCGGTGTCTCGTCTGTTGTTAGCCTAATGCTGACATAGACGCACAGTAAGAAAGATTTTACCAAATTTGTATTTTAAAGTTTAAAAATAGTGAAAATTAGATTAAACAGATGTTCAGATCAAGAGCTTAGCAACACACGTTTGTTTACATTAATTACCATACCAACCAACTTAGTGAATTTAGAATCAGTGTATTATTCTTCATAACCCACAGTTTTGTTTGTTTTTGATTAACAAACTAAAAGCAAACGCAACCAAAAATCAACGAAAAAATGCTACTGTATTATTATTCTGCTGCTTTGGATCGAAAACAACATAATTTTAAGTTAGGCCCACAATGAACCCAAACACTTTTACTTGCAAACAATATGGCAAGTTTAGAATCAGTTAATTGTTCTTCACATCTAACAGTGTTTTTTAGATTAGGCAAAGCAAACAAAAGGCTTACTGTATTATAAGTCAAATTTCTGGTGTTACATATTGTTATAAATAAATATTGAACTTGACTTGTGAGAAGATATACTTGATAGAATAAAACTTGACACAGAATCTCACAACCAATACGTGTATTAACTCAAACGCGTTTCAACAAAGTTGCCATCTTCAGTGATGCACGAGCTACAATAGTCAAACTATAATCAACTCAGTCAGTTTTACTCTATCAAATGTTATACTGTTTCCTTTAGTTTGGTAATCTCAAGATTTGTTTGAAATGTTAATTATTTATTAGGCCTATTTAAATATTAGTTGTGAAATTACAATTCATGCCGCAATTTGAATTATTGGGGTAGATCGTGTCTATTTCTATCTCTGTCTTGTACAGAAACATTGCAACATTAATTTGTAATTATTTTTATTTTACTCTTATATCAAAGCCCACTAAAGAATACCGTTGAGGGACGGGCTTGTGTACACTGAGACCTTGAACGCTCCAATCGACGTAGTGCGATTGTGTTCTTCCCACGCTTCTAACTGACTGCGGCTGACCCAACGCATTTATAATTCTTTAAACTGTGCGATCAAGCCTCGAGCGGTAAATTCCAGGAGTGTTCGAGGCTAGTAGATAAGGCAAGGCTGCGCGCCCATCCTATTGGCCGCCTCGCAGCGGTATTCTTTAGTGGGCTTTGATATATTATACGTTTACTGTTATTTCGATTCTGATTTAGTTTCTTTGTTTTTTTGCATACTTTTGAAATCACTATTAGAATTACTGTAAATTATATATGTCACTAGTGGACATGGCAATGCTTGATTTACCTAACCTAAAATTATATTCAGTTTTTGATCCAAATCAGTTGTTGATCAAAATCAGCTGTTGATCAAAATCAGCTGTTTTAAACTTTTCATACGAACAGCTGTTTTTTGTGCCCCTTATAAAATCAAAAGAAATCTTTCTTCTTCTTCCTTAAGATTGACCTTCCATAAGATTAACATGACAACTTTGAGGGCCACTGGGGCGAAGCCCTTAACATACATTGAGCTCATTTTAAGGGAAGCACAACTTCAGAGTGAGCTCTGTAAAATTACACCAAAAACATCAAAATCGGTTAAAAACTCTAGGAGGAGTTCTACTCACAAAATAACAACTAGCAAATTAATTATGTATAGATAGATAAATTTGCTAAGTAATGTTGCTATGGTAATACATGTAAACAAACATAAGCTTTTTATACGAACAGCTGTTTTTGTAAGCTATGGTTTTGAGTTCATACAATAAATGCTGTTCAGTTTCTTCCAAATTTGAAACTTTTTCGGGAAACTTTTCAAACTTTTCTTTACGTATAAACCTTCTATGAACTACTACAAACCTTTTAAGACCAAAAATAGCCAAATCGGTCCAGCCGTTCTCGAGTTTTAGCGAGACTAACGAACAGCAATTCATTTTTATATATAGAGATTGTAATCTTACTAACTCAAATAAAATGTCAATAACCATTTTTACGTAGTCATACTTATGATTTTGTAACCTACTGACCGTAAAACCGCTTAGAGTTGTCACAATTGTACCGTGTTTTTACTCATTTTGCGAGGAATAATATTTAGAGTTCAGTAATTAGAGCAAAAATTAAGTAAAGTTAGAAAATGTGATTTTATAGCACTAGGGCTGGTTGATGATTCATAGAAGAACCATTAAGCAGGTAGGCCTTGTGAGTGAGTCTGCGCGTGGGGGAGCGAGGGTAGATTTTACCATTGTATTTGGATAATCTAATAGAACTCCGATCCAATGCAATATTTCGTTCCACTGGAAATTCGACGATAGTGGCGCTATCTACTGGGGAAACGACGGATGCTGTGTGAAACACCAATGCTACCAATGATTTCTCCCAAGCGCTACCTCGCGGCGCGATCATGCACTATTTTCCCGACAACTTTTTCGCCACACTGCTGCCGAAGGATGCAAGATCTATTTATTATTCATGATCTATGATTTTACTTAGATTTTATGATTCAGAGCACACGGCTGTTTGGACAAACTATAGCTATGTAGGTCACCGCTCAGTAGTCATTTCAGTGACAATATCAGAATATACAATAATATGTTTGCATTGGCTTTGCAATGGGCCGCCCCTGTGGTTAGGGTAAAGCCCCAAATGCTTTATAACGCTACAAAATGAATAACAAAATCAATACCCTGGAATTTCTCAACAAACTTAGTGGTGATGTTGGTTGTAGATCATTCGTTAACCCCTCTTTTACCGCGGCTATTGGTAAACTCAAGGTCGGATTAAACTAATACTTTACCGACCAGTCCCGTAATTGGCCTATTCCATTTGTTCAAACACCTTGAAATGTTATTGAACCAATCTTTTAAGATTACGAAAACCTGGATATGATTTAATAAAAATTTAATTTATTTAGCGCGCTTTCTTAATCCGTCTACTTAAAATTGATTTAAACACAATGCTATCTCGAAACTAAACAAGAGAGATAAGGTTAGTTTTTTTTTGTCGTCTCTAAAACCCCGTTAATGGTATAAAATCAAGACGAGGTCTGCGTTAAAGCGGGGATGACGTTTGAATATATTTCGATTATTCAATTTGTATTGCGTTTTGCGCTGAACTGCCGGATTAGCCGCGCCGCAATGCCGCTCCGACTCGTCTCTAATCCGGATTATGGCTTTGCAGGGGAAATCCCCCGAGCAGGCCTCGCCGAGGGCTTAGAATTAATGCGCATCGGAATTATAAAGCGTAGCAACCTGAATCGCGGATTACTTTATTCGGTCGGATTTTAACTCGGTGGGATGTCACATTATTGATTCCTTCGCGAATTAATTTTAAGAGAGATTCCTGCTCCGATACGACCGGGATTAAACGCAATTAAAACGATATCAATTGTTTCGTCGGCCGGGCCGGACCGGGTAATTATGAGGACGGAAGGTAACACAGGGATCAGGACGAGTGATGAGGCGGACGAAGAGAGCCTCGCGCTGAATCGTTTCTTACTTGTTGACGAATCGCGCTTCTAGCTTTTTCAACGTCATTAGTACGCCGTGAATTGTTGGCGAATTTCAGTAGGAAATATGAGCTACTTAAGTGACTCTTACGGTGAGACCCAAGGTCGGGAAGAGTCAATGAGCACCGATCATGGTCCCCAGAACACCTTTTGGGCTGTCATTAGGCTATTTTATTTTGTAAGGTTTAAGACAGTAAAGGATTTTTCTTTTTCAATTTTTGTGTTTGTACGTGCATTTCTTTGTCTTTATTGTGAATTTTTATTTTGTTTTAGGCTTAAGTTAAGTATGTCAATATGTATAAAAACTGTTAATTGTGTATGGGTTAAGTGTAAGACAGGACCTGATGGTACCAACTTCGCCCGAAATAAAGACTCTTCTAATCTATACATTATGTTTTCGCAGTAAACATGCTGACTGGTCATGCCGTAAACCTGTACATTGTGGGAATTGAAGCCAGGCCGGCCATCTTGTGTGAGGATAGAAACGTCGAGCGGGCCTAGCTAGGCAGGAGTGAAATTTTCAGTGCGCCCTATTCATTTACAACTTGGTTTCTGTAGCTGAAAATGCTCGAAAATCTTTGAAATTTGATAAACTTACAGCTTAATAGTGCGGGACGCTAATGGTGTGTTTGCTATTTGAAAATAAAAATGGTTTGGCACTTTAAAAATCGAATAAAATCCAAACTTTTTATACTTTCTAATTCGTGACATCAAAAAGTCACATCGCGAGAAACATTTTGGTTTTTAGGGCAGGTGCGTCACGTAAGCGAGAGAAATGTAGCTGAAAAGAAATTTATACATTAAAAAATGAGAAAGCGCTATGTCCATTTTAGAGGTATTTCCAAGTAAACTAATTCAACACAACTTACAACATTAGGAAGTGCAACGTCCATTTCAGAGGCGTTAGCAAGTAAACTATTTCAACACAACTTACAAAAGGAGGAAGCACAATGTCCATTTCAAATGTATTACCAAGTAAAATATTTTAACACAACTTAAAAAATGAGGAAGCACGAAGTTCATTTCATCGATAGCGTGACGTGACTAAACCACACAGCTATTGAGTTTAACTTATTAAATTTACCACTGCCTATTTTATTTCGTCGATTTCTTCTTCTTTAACGATCAGCTGTTATAGTAAACTTCTGGTTTATATTGGTGCGTGTGTAACCAATGAAAAAGAAGATATCATCGACGAAATCAAAAAACAAAACGTCTCTCCAGTTCGTACATTTTACCTCATCCAAAAAGTGCTCAGTGCGTCTGAAGAAGTTTTTACTTCAAAAAGAAAGCATTGTTTTAAAAAAACACTACCATTTTTTAGTCATAAATGCTTTAGTTTCCTTTATTTTATACAAATAAATCTCAGATAGTCATCTATCAACTATAAAAAAGCGAGTGTAATAATATACTGTCCGTACGTGAGTAACAATATAATATAACAGCTGATTTCACCCGTCATCCGTAATACTTTAACAAAACCTTTCGTATATAATTTACTTTGGGGTTATGTTTGCAACTTCAATCGATAAAATTTTTTGTGAATTTGCTTTATACATGATTTATAGAACTAATATACAAATTGCTATAATACGTTATAATATTTACTTTGGGGTTATACACTGTATATAAATACAAACATTCATAATCAATATATTCATTTATGCAAATTTAAAGAAGAGAAACCTATTCGTTTAACTACGGAAACATTCGTACATCTTCGTAAAACATATTCGATTATTAATTTCTTCACTATAATTTAGATCTATCAATATGAAATAAAAAGCAATTTAAATATAATATTTGTATCTTTCTTTAAATATATAATAACGTGTACAAATAACCAATTTTAACAAATTGGCCTACAGTTTTATAGTCCTTATAATTGTACACATTTACCGAGTTAAAAATCCCCGTCAGCACAGTTTGGTAGGCCTAGATAAAGTCTGTTGTTTTTCAATTGTATTTTTTTAAAGATGTATTTCTGATGAGTAACTACAATTAGTCTGATTGTGATTTTTCTCGGGGCTTAATAGTATTTTTATAAAATGCAATTCTATGATTTACTTAGTATTTGTTACTGTTAAAGTGTATAACATGCCGTTGCTATAAGTACATATCACACAAAAAACCACCACCGGGCCCATATATTTTTGTACTTTTCCTATTTAAAAATATGTTTAAAAGCTACGAAAAACGACCATAAAACATCGTACCAAAAGGTTTCCCGTTGCTCAATAAAAGGTAAATCAATATTTATGGTTTGTCAATCTTAACTCTTAACAAAACCAGCGTAGCTGCACTTCAGATTGTCGAATATTTATTTTGTTGTAGGGAGCGTAATGTTTTTAGAACGGTTAGTAACAGTGGTCGGATTAAGGCAGAGCAAAGCGGATTATCTCTCCATGATTGATGAGTGCTTTCCTCTATGCAAGCTGGGCTTAATCCTTCAGCTGGTAAACTCGTCTCGAAAACATTCAGTCTCACAGCCTCCTTGATTTACCCACATAACTCTACTGAATGAAAGGACGCGATTGACCTTGAGATACGGAAGGCCGCTTCCGAGTGGGTTAACCCCTATCTTTAGCGCGGTATTTGTTCAGCTACTAAATACTGTATACGTGAGAATAAAATACGTATAGCCCAGTCGGTATAGGTTACAACTACCAGTAATTTGCAATACGGCTGAATTTTTTTTTATAAGTACAAAAAAGTATTTAGATTAACATAAAAAATAGTTTACCAGTCTATCGATTTCCCAAAGTCGAAAAAAAATCGATTATCATTTTTTTTTTCGATTATCCTTAATGTTTCGAGCTGGGATGAAGATAGAGGAAACTAAAAACTACCACCGTGTAGGGGAGGTATTTTTCAACAAAAAAAGGTCATATGTATTTATTTCGTCCGAGCAATGGTTTGTCTGGAAAAAAATCGATAATGCAGGTATGTATTTTGCAGCATTGGAAATCACTAAAAGGGGACATATCATTCATACATGAAGCGTTGGCGCATTCTAAATTAACTGAATTTTAATATATCGAATTGAAACTTGACATAGGAGTTAAAATATATATTTTAAACATTTATGCTGAGTCTCAGCTTGTTATCTTGAAAATGACCCGAACTGGGAGTCGATTTCGATTATCGATTATAGGAGTACCGGACCCACGAACTAATTTTAATCTATTCCAGTTTCGTCAATTTTTGGAATATCAACACCAAATTTGTTTTACAAGTTGAGTACACCAGTACAAATATTCTTAGTAAGTATGAACGATTTTTTCTTGTTATTTTTAAAAACGAGGCGCTTGAAAATAGTCTTTTGTTTTACCTATCTCGTTTTAACTATAACACTTTTGGATTCAACGACTCCATTTTCGACATTTTTGAACATATCGATTTAAAAATTGGTACAGAAGTTAAAAATACCATTGTTTTTTGCTATACTTATTTTAAAAACTATATTTTCAAAAATGACTAATCTGCAGCTGATCAACTCAAGCGTTTTGATGAAAAATCTAAAAAGGTCTAAAATTATACTTTTTTAATTTAGCCTACTTGTGCTTTTAAAAGTAAATAATGAAAAAGGTTTATACTCCTTGAACTTGTTTGAATATATATATTTAACTTGTAAAAAAACTTTTAGGTTGATATTTTGAAAATTTTCTAAACTGGAGCTGTTTAAAATGAATTGGTGGGTCCGGTACTCCTAAAATCGAGAAACCCATTAATAAGTCAAGTGGCTCTAGATCGGGTATGAGACTCAGCATAAATGTTTAAAATATTTATTTTAACTATTATGTCAAGTTTCAATTCGATATATTAAAATTCGGCCAATTTAGAATGAGCCAACGCTTCATATATGAATAAGATGTCCCCTTTTAGTGATTTCCCCTGCTGCAAAATACATACCTGCATTATCGAATTTTTTCTAGACAAACCATTGATCGGGCGAAATAAATACATATGACCTTTTTTGTTGAAAAATACCTCCCCTACGCGGTGGTATTTTTTATTTTCCTCTATCTTCATCCCAGCTCGAAATATAAAGGATAATCGAAAAAAAAAAATGATAATCGATTTTTTTTTGACTTTGGGAAATCGATAGACTGGTAAACTTTTTTTTATGTTAATCTACATACTTTAATGTACTTATAAAAAAAAATTCAGCCGTATTGCAAATTACTGGTACTTTTGTCTAAATTGACCTTTACCGACTGGCCTAGTAATATATCGTTTCCAAAGGGGTGTTAGATTGAAAAGGGTAGTTTTAACATGCGTTATATAGGTTTGTACAAATGTGTTTTACGTTAGGAATAGTGCAAAAACAAAACTATAAACATCACTTTTTGAAGTGTAAACTTCTATAGGTGCACCTCAGCGCTACGTTTGCTGACAGTGAATCGGATTTTACCGTCACGCATTTTCTCATGCGTTTAATGAAACGCTCTATTCCGTCGGTTTGAAAAAAGTTTTGCTCTTGCCGAGATTCGAACCAGCAGAATCCTTCACCATAGACTTACGCCTTTGCCGGTTAGGCCACGAACTCATTCCCAGTTTAGTATGTTTGAGATGGGTATATAAGTGTAACAAATTGTTCTACGTCATAGGCTTGACCCGTTAAAGTAATCACAATGTATAGTTTAATTGGTAATACTGTACCTCTGAAATGGACATTGTGCTTCCTCATTTCGTAAGTTTTGTTAAAACGTTTACACTTCCCACGTGTGCTCTTAAGCACAATTTATTTATTTTTTAACTGTAGCCTATCATAGATAAAAACTCAAAGGTAAAAAATTATGCAAATTTGCATAGATATTTTAAAATTAATATTCCTTAAAGATTAATTGATACATTTTGGTAATTTTAGTGATATTTTGAAGAGAATGGTGTTTTTTTAAATTTAAGTATGTCTAGATTTATGGAGGTGCAGGGTGTAGAATTGTAAGAGTGAACTAAAAGGTTCGAGACAGATATTGTAGATAGATTTGCATATATATTTTGGACATAGATGTTGCAGACAGATGTTGGAGACCTATGTTGGGGATAGATTTTGGAGATAGAGGTTGCCTATACAAGTTGCAGACAGATGTTGCAAATGTATGTAGGAGATAGATGTTGGAGGTAGATGTCGCATATAGACGTTACAGATAGATTTTGCATATCTACGTTTGACACAGATGTTGCAAGTAAATGTTGGTGATAGATGTCGGAGATAATTTTTGGTAAAAGATGTAGAGGTAGATGTTGGAGATAAATGTTGGACATGGACTCTGCATATATATGTTGCCGATAGTTGCTGCATATAAATGTTGAAGATAGTTGTTGCAGATAAGTGTTGGAGATAGAAGTCGCAGATAGATTTTGCAAATCCATGTTTGACACAGATATTGCAAGTAAATGTTGGAGATAAATGTCGGAGATGAATGTTGGAAACAGATGTTGGAAATAGATGATGCATATATAAGTTGGAGATAGTTATTGCAGATGGATTTTGTATGTTGGAGGTAAATGTTGGAGATATATGTTGGATAAAGATTTTTCAAATAGAAGGTGCCGATATATGTTGGAGATTTTGGCTTTGTGATTTGATTTTCTGGCCGCCAAACAGCAATGAAATAGTAAAAAATATCTTCCTTTACTTAACACGTTTCTTAATAAGTTTCTGTATGAAATCATAAAAGTTTATGATTTTAATAGCTTTGCATGGAAACATACACAAAAAATAACAGAAAGTTCACATTGTTTATAAACGCGCTTAGAAGCACATGAAGTTATGGAATACACAAATTATATTTTACAACAATAAATGTCGGCTTTTTGATCATCCATTTCCTACTCTACTAACAATTTATTACCAATATAGAAAACATTAATTAAACATTTTCCTTTTATGAGTTCAATTTGATTAACTTCATTCGCATAATACACCAAGTTTAATCACCCCATATTCTGTGGAAATAAATTAAATGCGGATAACAGATAATTACACTTTTAATTCTTACAACGGGAGAATTAATTTTATTTTCGGTTGTGGATTATATAACGAGTTTAATTATTTAATATTATCCGAAGCACATTGTGTGAAATCATTTTCACTATTGTTGAGTTTTATAGAGAACATCAATAGGCTCAAAATTATTTCTTTGTCCGGCAAATTGGATCAAAGTATTTAAAAATTATTTTCCTGTGTAAATTGTATTGCCTTACACTAGATTTGTGTATTAAATGAATAGGTGTTTTAGGGCGAATCTAACTTCATCGACATCAGATAATCGGCCAATTTGAACACACATTCCAACACGGAGTCTGATAAGGTATATTATATTATGTATCACTAATACACTAAACTATCTGCACCAAAACAAAGAACTTATTTTATGGCATGAGAATGGCGTTTGATTAATTTAAAACTAGGGCTCTGCCCCTGCGGTGACTATGTTGATGCCAATGCAAACGTATTATTGTATATTGTGTTAGTTTTACGGAAATGATGATTGATTAGGACAGTGGCACTTGGATCTGAGTTGGGTGGTGGGGGTATCCCCAACATTTGTGCACAAAATCCCTAATTTTGTACATAATTAAAAAAAAAATAATTTACAGGAATTTTAAATATTTTCGGAATAAAAAGTAGCCTAAAATATTTTCTGATTTTCTGACATGTTAATGAAAGTTTCGTCAAAATCGGTTCAGCCATTCCGGAGAATAGCCCGTACAAACAGACAGACATAAAATTTATAAATGTGTGTTTAGGTCTTGGTATTGTATGAATAACGATATAAAGCTTATATTTTAAAATCACAGATAGACGCTTTTATTTATATGTATAGATTAAATACATTTAAAACAAAATATTAAATCCTTTTTCAAAATATCAAAATGTTCAAAGAAAATTGTATTTAAAATTCTTATATTAAAAACATAAAGATAAAAAATGTTTTTAACAACGAAAATTCTAATTAAATCTCTAGCCTTAACAAAATGGCTACTAACAGACTTTCAGGTAGCTCTATTATAAATTGATGTTCTTTACACTACTGAAAACCAGTGTTGTTAGGTCAAAAAAAAACCTGACCTAATGTGAACTGTTGCTCAATTTTGTAGTTTCGAAATATGTTTCGTTAAATGTTTAAATGGTCGCCATTTTTAACTTAAAGGACTACTTTAAAATACAGGGTGTTTACAAATTCCCTGGAAAAATTTGGTGTATTTGTTCCTTATGCCAGGACAATTAAAAAACGTCATATAAATATGGGTCTGAGATGCCTAGTTTTCTGTCTGTCCGTCTGTTTGTGTTTTTTACAAATTATTTTATAAATTGAGTACAATTTTAGATAGAAACTTCATATTTGGCACGAACGTGTACGTTAGTAGGTCAAATAATTATATAAAATTTCGTTACGATATCTTAAACAGTTTCAAGATGGCGGCCATTTAAAATATTTGAAGTTAAATTTCACGAAAACCGTAATTTTTATAAAACATTTTTACCGTAATAAAAAATGAAGAATTTTAAGACGAAATAAATCGTACTTTATTTGCTACAATCGCATAATAAATAACTGAGTAATGAGACGTTTACTGAAATAAATATCATACAAAATTTATGTATTTGTGTATTTATTTACAGTTGTTACATAATTAGGTAACATTTTCCCAGGGAGTTTGTAAACACCCTGTATATCTGGTTTCCCCACATTTGTTGAACGTTACATACAAAAAGTTTAGAAAAAAATTTTAACTTAGTATTTCATTGAACTTATAAAGTTACAACGATTTTCAAACCTGTGTTTATTCAAATTTTTTCATTATTTTGAGGACAGATAAAGCATCCTAAAAACAAAATTTTGTAAAGAACAACCTCTAAGATATTGTACGAAACTATCATTCCACAAGGTAAAACAACATTTACAGTGTCTGATTAAATCGAATTTTCAAATTAATCGATCTCGATTAGCCACATAATTCGTGAAAGATTATCCCATACTTAATCTAAGGTTTTAGATAAACAATTATACATCTATGGTTTTAAGTAAAAATGATACTTAATCCATGGTCTTAGATGCAAATAAATTATACTTAATCTGTGGTTTTATGTAAACATTATACTTAATCTGTGGTTTTAAGTTGCAAATAAAATATGTTTTGGTTCATTGTAGGCCTATCCTAAAATTGTTAAGTTTTTGATCGAAATCAGATGTTTTATTTATAATATGTAACAACAGATATTTGAATTGCTTACAGTAAGCAACCTTCGTTGATTTTTGTTCGTGTCTGCTTTTAGTTTGTCAATCTAACCTAAAAAAGCTGTTGGTTGTGAAGAATAAAATAAATAATAATAAAGTCGGTTGCTACGGTAACGAATGTAAACAAACGTGTGTTGCTAGGCTATCGAACAGCTTTTTTATCTGTTATAGGGCTGGGAGTGAAACATCGAATGTTCCCTATTTTTATGATTTGAAATCAAAATTTTGATTAGCGTGCCGTGCGTCTACGACCAAATAATATACCTTTAAATTTTCGTACTCGTATCTTAAATAGATTTTGCCCTACGTTGATTTTATGTCAGTCAAGTCATTTAGTCAGGAAAAAGCATCCATCTATGCATATAAATAAAATTGAAGTGTCAGTGATTTCAAAATAAATACGTTTTTTTAATCTCACGTGTTTATTCACACTTTAACTAAAACTAAGCATGCGTGCATTTATTTTTGTTCTGCTTTTCTGTCTGTTTTTATTTCTTTCTGTCCGTCTGCCTTTCTCAGGGACGGGGTGCAAGGTGGCGTCGCCCCCCAATAATCTTAAAATCCAAAAAGTTGTGAAATTTGAGATTTTGAAAATTGTTGGAATTTTTTGATTTTTTCGATTAAATTGCACTAAAAAACCCTCAAAACTCCAACTTTGGGTTTTGTTTCGAAAGTTTTTTCTGTTAATAACAAACATTCACAAATAACAAGTTAATTTCCAATCCAAAAATGTTGGGCAAGTCCAAATATTACTGTACCAAAATAAATACATCGTCTTCTTTTAAATAATGTTCTTGGAAATTTAGTTTCAACGCTTGTTATTATGGCAACATCGGCTGTCACTGACATGCCATGTACTGCGCCAGGCTAGTGTTGCCAGATTGGGTGTTTTACCCGAAATGGGAAAATTTTTTAAATTGCAGCAAATATTTTGGAAAAGAAAATAGCGGACAATGTTTTTCAATAGTGTGATGTACACGTTGACAATCTTGTAAAATATTAAACACTTTCAAAGTACTCGATAAAGCACGTGCACCTACTTAGAGAATTCCTTTTTTCAAAAAGTCCGAGTGTGAGCCTCCCACTGGTATTTATTTCACACAATATAACACACTAGCTGACCCGTACGGCGTTGTCCGTGGTGGTTGGTATTTTCAGTCTTTTTAACGTAATTGTATTCTTTTTAAGTGTTCAGTCAGTGAGTGGTTTTTGGCTTTTATATAATCGATCTTAAATAATAAAAGCACTATT
Source organism: Philaenus spumarius (assembly GCA_018207615.1). Lineage (NCBI taxonomy): Eukaryota > Metazoa > Arthropoda > Insecta > Hemiptera > Aphrophoridae > Philaenus > Philaenus spumarius. The sequence continues at coordinate 14,948 of JAGFPH010002227.1, forward strand.
GTCATAACAATAAAATATCTGAAATTATGATTTTAGTAAATTTGATCACCCCAAACCCATCCTAAAATTTCGAAATTTTTCATACGCTTTCTTAGTGAGCACCTATGGCCCTAGAGGAAGCTACATTCCATATGTCATTCCCATCCGTACGGTAGTTTTGAAGAAATCGTGATTTAATAACTTTGATCCCCCCAAACCCACCCTAAAATTTCGAATTTTTTGAAACCCTTTCATAGCGAGCGCCTATGGCCCTAGAGGAAGCTACATACCAAATTTCATTCCAATCTGTTCCTTAATTTTTGAGTAATCGTGATTTAGTAATTTTTACCCCCCAAACCCCCCTAAAATTTCCAATTTTTTAAAACCCTTTTTTAATGAACACTTATGGCGCTAGAGGAAGCTACATACCAAATTTCATTCCAATCCGTTCGGTAGTTTTGAAGAAATCGTGATTTAGTAACTTTGATCCCCCCAAACCCCCCCTA
>JAGFPH010002227.1:19793-32996 GCA_018207615.1 Philaenus spumarius
TATTTATGTGAAACGCTCTATTATGTGAAACGCTCTATTATGTGAAATGCTCTATTCCGTCAGCTTGAAAAAGTTTTAGTCTTGCCGTGATTCGAACCAGCAGAGTCCATCACCATAACTAGCGCCTTAGACTGTTAGGCCACGAAAGCATAGCTAGTTTAGTATATTTCAGTTGGGTATATAAGTGTGACAGATTATCCTACGTCATGCATCCCCTTGAATGTTAACACAATGTATAGTTTAATAGGTAATACACCTGAAATGGATAATGTGCTTCCTCATTTCATAAGTTGTATTAAAAATGGATATCGTGCTTCCTCATTTCGTAAGTTGTGTTAAAAATCTTACACTTCTCCCGTGTAAAATATACAAAGTAAAAAATAGTTGTTTTGTTTACATTTATAAGCTGTTTTTAACTTCCCGCTAAGAAAATAGAAAATTTTCTAAAATCGGGAAGTTATTGGTTTCACCCTGTTTTTCGAAAATCGAGTATTCATCAGATCTCGACGTTTTGAGGTCCTAGGAATCTTCCCTGACCACTCCCGAGAGGGTGTCACCCTGTGTGTATGTATGTGTGTGTATGTAAGTATGTAACCCGCTTATAACTTTTGAACGGCTTAACCGATTGGATCCTACCAAACGGCGTTCTAAAGAGTTCCATCAAACTTAGATTTTGTGAAAATTTCAACTAATTCGGACAGGTAGGTTCTGAGAAATTTAAAAACAAAAACTAAGAAATAAAAAATTTTCAAATCAGGTTTTTTAGAATAACTTTTAAACGGCTTTACCGATCAATTCCAAAATCTAATCAGCTTTTAACCTTGAAAAGCGACGTCGATCGCTATCAGTCCGGTCAAAATCGGTTAATTCGTTCGTGAGATATCGTGAACGAAAGAAAATAAAAAAAAGTGTTTTTTCTCAATTTCTCCAAAATTTTTCATCAGAAAATTTTGGTTGTCGATTCTTTCAATGGAATCGAAAAACTGCATCGATTGCCGCAAATCGCATAAAAATCGGTTGATTCATTCGCGAGATATCGTGAACGAAAGAAAATAAAAAAAAGTGTTTTTCTTCAATTTCTCCGAAACTTTTCATCTGAAAAAATTTTGTTGTTGATTCTTTCAATGGACTTAAAAAACTGCATCGATTGTAGCAAATCGCATAAAAATCGGTTGATTCATTCAAAAGTTATGGCAGTTCAAAATTTCCAAAAATAGTGTTTGTTGTAATTAAACTTAGCGGGAAGTTACATGGATGGCCTTTAGGGTCAACCGTTTTCCATATTTTTTTTAGGAAAGTAAATGATTGTACAGCTGCACCTGAATAATAATATAAAAACTTTATGAAAAATCTTTAAATTCAAAATTTATTATCAAAATTAATTAAGTATTGAGTAAATAAGCACTAACTTTAGCTTACAGAAAACATCAGAGCATTATTGGTGCTGTACTATCTATCAAGACCTAAATTCTTATGTACAGTACTGTAGTAATTATTTGGAGAATATATTATTTTATTTGGGAGAATATATTTGCTTTCAGAAAACAATTTGAACAAATTGTTAGAATTGAAATAGCACACCAATACAGCAATACACGTTAGAATAAAACTAATGTAATGTTAGTTTTTTGAAGTTTAAACTTCATAATGGGGTTGGCTTAAACATGAGGTACGTTACTGAAATGAAGAAATGTTAATCTTGAATTAAACACTGAGACAAGGATATTCATATCTGCTGGGGTGCCACAGGGTAGTGTGTTGGGACCTATCCTGTACTTATTGTACACAAGGGACATTCCTACACCAGATGATACAATCATAGGTACATTTGCTGATGATACTGCGATTTTAGTGACTGATAAGAAAACTGAAGAAGCTGTAATTAAACTCCAGAGGACAGCTGATGAGGTGTGTATATGGACTAAAAAATGGCGCATTAGCCTTAATGAAGAGAAATCAGTCAATGTTAACTTTACAAATAGTAAGAACGAGCATCGTATTCCAATTACAATAAATTCTGGACAGGTTCCTCATGCCAATTCGGCTAAGTACCTAGGAATGACACTTGACGTAAAGCTGAAATGGAAGGAGCATGTCAAAAAGAAAAAACAAGAATTAAATCTAAAGTTCAGGAAAATGTATTTGCTGCTTGGAAGACAATCACAACTGTCAATCCATAATAAGTTGTTGATATATAAGCAGGTCCTAAGACCAGTGTGGACATATGGGATACAGCTATGGGGCTGCACTAATAAGAAAAATATAAATATAATCCAAGTGTTCCAAAATAAGGTGTTAAGATCTATAGTTAACGCACCTTGGTTCATCAGAAATGAGGATTTACATAGGGACCTCAAAATAGACTCTGTCAGAGATGAAATAAAAAAGCAGGCAGAGAAGCACGGACAGCGCATCAGGCACCACGAACGCCATGAGCTACGAGGGCTGTTGGATGTAACTGGAAGAAGACTGAAAAGAACCAAGCCTTTGGATTTGATTTGATGTACAATAGCGATAGGGAGTAACCATTGGGTTATATCCCTTACAAATGTTATAATTTATGAGGAATAAATTACTAGATGGGTACATATTACTCAGTTGTAATAAAAATAGTAATATAAAAAAAAAAAGGATATTCATAATTCAATGTGGTAGTGAATAGGAGCCGATGTAGTTAGGTCAGGTAGTCAACGGACAATAGTAGAACACGTCCTGAAAGTACAGTATCTCCATTTCTTCATCAATCACCCTGCATTTCCTACTTCCAAAGTTATTAAGTACTTTGTAAAAAAATGGTGGAAAACTGGAAAACGAAGCATTTACGAACCTATGTTTATATGAACTTTATTCTTTTCTTTCTACTATACTCTGTCTAGTTCAGGTTGGCCGATGGATCCAGGACTACCTGAGGCCACCCCTATAATCTCTCGCCGCTGTCCGCTGCCTAGGCGATGAGTCACCTACTGGCTGTGTTTATACAATGGTACACTTTCTTAACAGAATAATAATTTTACATTTTTAAAGGTATATTTAAAATCTACTAAAAAAGTTATGAAAAATGATACCAAACTCGTAGGTATTAGAACATTTAATCTGATTATGACAATGTTTATAAACGAACAAATCTGGTACTTAACAAGAATCCATCTTGCAAGTGAACCGATCAGAAACAATTTCAGACCGTTGTAGGTTCTAGGTTTAATAGGTAATAAACTATTTGATAGTATTGTATTTTTATTGTTGTATAGGATTTGTATTTTATAGTATTATGTTGTATTGTATATGGCATATTGTGTGTATAACTTTTTCTCCGATTGTTATTGTAATTTGTATTAAATACATTATATCTCAGTAAAAAGATTTACTATTATTAACAAATTCTACGGTCAATTTACTTTTACCCAAACAGTCCCTAAGTAAAGCTTTTAATATTCATTACAGATTAAAACTTGCCTTCTTCTAAATAAAAAGTCGCAGTCGCAATGTAAACAATTCTTAATAAAGTTCGAATTAAATGTTCTAATACCTAGGTCGAGTTTGGTATCATTTTTCTTAACTTTTTTAGTAGATTTCAAATATACTTTTAAATATATGAAATTATTATTCTGTTAAGAAAGTGTACTATTGTATAAACACAGCCAGTAGGTGACTCATCGCCTAGGCAGCGGACAGAGGCGAGGGGTGGCCTCAGGTAGTCCCGGGTCCATCGGCCAACCTGAACTAGACAGAGTATAGTAGGTCACGTCCTGAAAGTTTCTGCGTTTCTTTATGGATCACCCTGTATAGAAAAACGTGCACACATTATTCGTAACAAATTATTATTGACCTACAACTAATAAACGGTACCAGAAACTGGCACATTCTTTCTCACAATTATATTTAAATTATTAACACGTTTACTGCTAAGGACGCACATATGTAAGCTTGACACTGAACACTGTGAGAAGTGCATTGCACGCCAACCCCATTATTGGCAGTATTTTCAATATACAATGCTTGCTTGCGTGCTTCGCACGCCAACCCCCGTATCGGGAGTATTTTCAATACGCAGTTGCGTTGCACGCCAATTTTAAGCCTATATGCTATGGACGCACATGTGCATCCGCTTTCAAATATTAGCGATTATTACGTAGAAAGGTTCAAAAATAAAAAATGAAGTAATTTCTACTCATTTAGCCAATAAATATAAAAAATAAAAGGTCAGCCCATAGCATAGGAAATACTAAATTTGCGTAGCAGTGAACGTGAAACAGATTCACTGTGACTTCAAAATTGTATTAAGTAGGAGAGGGAATACATTAAAATAGGAGAGTAACTAATAAGTATTATTACTATTAGCTAAACGAGAATTTTTAGAAAGATACGATTTTTTGAATTTTGTAGATTAAAGGCTAAAAATAAACCAAATTTTATCAAAATCGTTATAGCCGTTTTTTCATAAAACAATAATAACTGATTTTTTGGCCAAAAAGGGGGTTGTTTTTCAAAAAGTTTCAAAACCTATTTTCGTGCCTCTATACAGGCCTAATTGACATATTTGGTGCAAATTTCTTCTAAATCGATCTAATAGTTTTCTCTCTAGCTTTGTGTTCATACAGACAAACAGACATTTTGTAAAAACCACTTTTTTGGACTCAGGGGGTCCCAAAACGGATATTTCCACAGAAATCTCAACATCGATTTTTTTGCGATCACTATACTACCTCTATACTATAGTACAGTGAGAAAGTAAAATGAGTTCCGAGTATTGGTTATAATCACAGATAAAATAATTAGAAATATCAAAACCAGCTTTAATTGTCATCAACGGTATCGTAAAGCCGCTATAACACAGTCAGATACATTGACTTCTTTAGCCGGAATCAATCATTCCTGGCTTAATCTGTTTTCTCGACTTTGCGTGTCGTTTGTTCCTGGAATTAAGTCGTATTAAATCAAATCTAGATTGGTCTGATCAATCACACTTGCGGTAATTTGATGTCGCTTTCAGTTCATTTGAAACCGTTTGATGTTTGTCCTGAGCGGATTTCAGTTAATCTAAACTAACACGAAAAGTCAAACGTTAATATCTAACTTTTTATCTAACTCTCGTAAATTCTGCATTTGTATTATAGATCTCGAGTTAGATGATCGATAAATGACAAGACAGGGTGTCCCATAAGTAAAGTGCCAAACTTCGGAGGCTGGTTCTGTGGGACAAAATAATAAAATAAAGTTCTTACAAACACAGACCCGAAAACGCTTCGTTTTCTAGATATCCGCCATTTTGTTTTTTGCACAAAATGATTCTTATCTAGAGAACGGTTTGACTGATTGAGTTCAACCTTGGCATGCAGTTTAACCTAACAATGATATATCTCAAGAAAATAAGCGATTAAATCCAATCATGTGTTTAAAAATGGCGGCTGTTTGAAAATTTCGAACCTAAATTACTCAAAATTCGTACATTTTAACAAAAAATGTAAAGGCACCTTTTTTGTAGCCATTTTGATTCCCTATCGGATGGTGTAACTGTCAAAAAAATTGGATGAAGGATAATAACTAAGTTAAATAAAATGAAATCAAATGTACATACAACATTGTAGTATTTAGTGTTGGTATAGTATGCCGGGTTGAACAAATCTACTATTACTATTATCCTTCGTCCAATTGTTTTGACAGTTCACCATCCGATGGGGAATCAAAAAGGCTACAAAAAAGGTATCTTGACATTTTCTGTTAAAATGTACTGTTTTCGAGTAATTCAGGTTTGAAATTTTCAAACAGCCGCCATTTTGAAACTCATGATTGTATTTAATTACTTATTTTTTTCAATCAGTCCCGTTTTCTAGATAAGAATAATTTTGTACAAAAAACAAAATGGCGGATATCTAGAAAACGAAGCTTTTTCGGGTGTTTATATGAACGTTTTTTCTTATTTTGACCCATAGAACCATTCCCCGAAGTTTGCCACTTTACTTATCTGACATTCTGTTTATTAACTGGAACCCACACTTAGTATGTTGGTTTTAAATTAAAACATTACAACTTTAAAAACAACTTACAAAATGAGGAAGCACAATGTCCATTTCATTGGTAGAATGCAAGTATTTTATATTGTGATTCGGTTGTGGTACGGTACGGTACGGTGCGCGAGATTTTATTCAAAAAGTGCCCAACGGGCCATGAGAAATTTTCACTTCAATCAATATGGAACCGCAAAATATTTTCAAATTTCATTTAAAGGTTGGAGTGTACACAGCTCACTGTTTATGTTTGCGTTGTACTACAAATTTAAAAACAAACTGAATGTAACTTGCCTCCAGGTTTCCCCGCTTCTTCAGCTACATGGGCTGGATACAGCGTGGCAGGCGGCGTGGTACTCAGCGTTGGAGGAGGCGGCAGAGCAGGACTGCGAGGAACTGAAGCTGGCGACTCCGAGGGTGTCCGAGCCTCTCTGTTAGTTGTCAGTGCTAGAGCTTGGTTCTGAAACAATGTCGAATGTTAATGACAGGTGCTTCGTCACTGAATAAAGGCATCGTACTCAGATTGCTATGAATCTAGAATCTGAGCGAAAATACAACTTCATTACATAACAAAACGTAAAACAACAAAATACTAGCTGACTCGTGCGAATATTTCGCAAGTTAGGAGTAGGCCTACACTTACCTGATTTAATACGTTGATTTAATTCAGTTAATTACGTTTATTTATTTACGTTGGTTCATAAATAACGGTTTATACAAATGTATAAAGCTTTACGTTGATTTAATTTGATTGATTTGCGTGATAGATTTACACTTGCATATAGAATCTAACTAACAGCTGTCATGCTAGTTAAACAGATTGTTAGTAGATGGCGCCTTTCATTAGGAATCATATGAAGTCAATACAGTAGAGCGTCGAAAATTCGAAATAATTGGGACCGAGGGGGGTTCGGATTATCAATTTGTTCGGATTTTTTAAAACAACCAAAAACTGCCATATAGGCTAAAATATATGCCCTTTAATCGATTAAAGTGGTTAAACAGTATACGCAGTAATGTAATTACAATACAGTACCTATGTAAGACTACTTACATATATTATGATGTAGAAGAACCTGCACGTACACAGTAGGGCCAACATGATTACAGTGCAGTACATAATTAAAAGTTCACTTGTACATTGTTTGTGTAGTTAACACAAACGAAAAAAAAAACTCTATAGTACACTACTGTATGTACGACACACTGTTATAATGATTACACAAAGAGAAATGAATGAACTTTCTGTATGTTTACTGCTAGCGCTAAAGCAGATTATGGGCGCGTGACAGTGAAAATACTGACAGCCAGTTTGCTGTAAGGGTGTATGTGAGCAGGTATTAAGAAGTATTTAAAACGAGATAATAATGTCAAACTGCTATGAAGATTTTTGTGAAATTTTTAACGACGCAATAATTGGAATTTGCGAAAACGAAAACGAAATGTTTGCATGGGCTGCCTCAGAACGCGTTCGGATTTTTGACGTTTCAGATTATTGACGTTCGGATTATCGACGCTCTACTGTATAAGAGTTGTTTTTAACTTCCCGCTAAGAAAATTGAAAATTTTCTAAAATCGGGAAGTTATTGGTTTCACCCCGTTTTTCGAAAATCGAGTATTCATCAGATCTTGACGTTTTGAGGTCCTAGGAATCTTCCCTGACCACTCCCGAGAGGGTGTCACCCTGTCTGTATGTATGTGTGTGTGTATGTAAGTATGTGACCCGCTTATAACTTTTGAACGGCTTAACCGATTGGATCCTACTAAACGGCGTTCTAAAGAGTTCCATCAAACTTAGATTTCCTGAAAATTTCAACTAATTCGGACCGGTAGGTTCTGAGAAATTTCGAAAAAACTAAGAAATAAAAAATTTTCAAATCAGGTTTTTTTGGAATAACTTTTAAACGGCTTTACCGATCAATTCCAAAATCTAATCAGCTTTTAACCTTGAAAAGCGACGTCGATCGCTACCAGTCCGGTCAAAATCGGTTAATTCGTTCGTGAGATATCGTGAACGAAAGAAAATAAAAAATGTGTTTTTTCTTAATTTTTCCGAAATTTTTCATCAGAAAAATTTTTGTTGTCGATTCTTTCAATGGACTGGAAAAACTGCATCGATTGCCGCAAATCGCATAAAAATCGGTTGATTCATTCGCGAGATATCGTGAACGAAAGAAAATAAAAAAAAGGGTTTTTCCTCAATTTCTCCGAAACTTTTCATCTGAAAAATTTTTGTTGTTGATTGTTTCAATGGACTTAAAAAACTGCATCGATTGCCGCAAATCGCATAAAAATCGGTTGATTCATTCAAAAGTTATGGCAGTTCAAAATTTCCAAAAATAGTGTTTGATGTAATTAAACTTAGCGGGAAGTTACATGGATGGAATTTAGGGTCAACCGTTTTCCAATTTTTTTTTATAAATTTGTATAGCGAAAACATTATTTTAATTTGTCTATTGTTCGTCAATTGCGGGGAACATAAGCTTTAAAATGATGTTTGAATTATTAATTTTGAAGAATTGATAGAGATAGCGTTTAGCGACAAAAAACACATTTGAGAAATAATGTATAAGGATTCTCACAATTCAAATAGTGTTGAAAAAGTATGGACTAGATCAAAAATTTCAAGAACGGCGTCAGATAGGCAGTTGTTCAACCTCTCATTAGCGAAGTTCCATTGGAAAGATAAGCTATTGCAGCGACTGTTATGGTGAGACCCAAGGTGGTCAATGAGCACCGATCATGGTCCTCAGAACAGGTTTTGCGGTTAGGCCTATATATATGTAATTAAAATGTATATACATATACTGGGTGTCCATTAAGTCCAACAAGTAGAAATAAGTAAATGAGCTTCGGGGTGTCTTGGTATGACAAAGGGAGATGAATTTTGGTGTAACCGAACATTCTTCCCCTTATCCCAAAATGGGGGGGGGGGGAGAGGGTAATTCAAAAATCTTAAATACAAACCCTCATCAAGTGATACCTCGTTTTAAAGGGCTTGATAAATGAAGAAGTATGGCACAAATTAGAGGTCTCTATCTTGACCCTATCGAAAATGGCGGTATATGTGTGTGTGTGTTCGCTCTTTAACGGCCGCGTTTTACCTCCGATTTGGTACACGAGTAGCTCGGACGAGTTCGTTAGCCAAAAAATCCAACAACCTCGAGCACGTTTTTTGACTGGAAATAAAACAATTCGGACTAGGATGAAATTATTGGGGAAGCAAAAATAAAGGAGAAGCAGCGCGTAAGCCGGGGCTGGAGGATAACAGGAAATATATTAATAGGATTCGTTTGCACCTCAGACTCCAACCCCGGCCCGCAGCGGAATCACTCGTTTTGCGAGTTTGCATCTCAACATTGCACCCTCAGATTATAGACTGCTCGCTTCCAGGGCTATATAATACAAGGGCTGGACCACTTCTTCGATGTTGACGCTCGCCGACTGTCCCAAACTTCCTCTCGCCCCCCCCCCCCTCTATGTGACGTCACTCTGGTACCCTGACACGCCGTGTAAGCACGGTTCGCCTTAGCTCTCACGTGTTATTTGAAATAACGTTGCAGACAATAATTCAATAAAAAAATATGCAATAGACAATATCACCTAAATTATAAGTTTACCAAGTTTGGTGAATATTGAGTAATTATTTCGTTCAGTACCAGTGTTTAAAGAAGGTATATAATTCCGCGAGATTGTCGCCTTTTGACGGATATTTAAGGCTAATTTTTTCGAAGAGGCATTTCACAAATTTGTTAAAAAAATTATACAATACACACAATCACCTAAGTTATATGTTTAGCGAGTTAGGTTAATATTGAGCAATGATTTTTTTCAGTACCAGTGTTTAAAGAAAGTATTAATTCCGCGAGATTTTCGCCTTTTGGCACATATTCAAGGCAAATTTTTTCGAAGAGAAATTCCATGAATTTCTTTAAAAAATTATACAATATACACAATCACTTAAATTATATGTTTAGCAAGGTATTTATTTATTTAATGTTACGTTGCAGACAAGATTACTTTATGAAATATTACCAAGATTATCAAGTAATATTGTCTGCAGTGTTACTTAAATATTCTAAGAAACACTTTTACCAATAAAGTACATTAGATCAAACATTTTCAGAATGATGAGATATAAATAAGTAAATATATAATACATAAATAATAATAAAATTTAAACTTAGAGCACCGGTAATTGTTGATAACTCAAAATTTAAAAACAACAAATTTTAAGTAATCGGCTATACATTAAAATGAAATGAAATGACAATTTATTGCTGTTCCTTTTGTACATTAACAAAATCAAAATGATACATAATTTAAAATTCCATTGATAAATGAGAAATGATAATTTATCTTGAAAACAAGTACATACAAATGCAAAACCTAAAAATGTTTAAATATATACAGTACAAAAAGGAAAACAATTTAAACCACCTCGATGTAAATAAACATTGAAAAATATTATTTATTTAATGTAAAAGTTGCAAGCGAGATTTTACTTTATGTTGAAAAGTTACCAAGGTCCTCAAGTAATTTCTTCTGCAGCTATAAAATTAAAATGTTTAAAACAAATCTTTACTAGCAAAATGCACTTAAAATTATTTTTACTTTATGTTGAAAAGTTACCAAGGTCCTCAAGTAATTTCTTCTGCAGCTATAAAGTTAGAATGTTTAAAACAAATCTTTACTAGCAAAATGCACTTAAAATTGTCAGAATAATTAGATATAAATAAATATATAATATACAAATTATTATAATCTTATTTAAACCTAGATAATAAAATTATTGATGACAAAAATTAAAAAATTAAACACAATTTTAAGTTAAACTTCTAGACTAAATTAAATTGCACAGTGTCAATTTAAATTTAAATAGTTCAATTGTTTAAATTCAACTATTAAATTAAGTACTCCCTAAGGCCTAGAGAAGGAAAATTTCTATAAAGCAGTTTTATTTAATTTTTTTAATATTTTATCTCAGCAGTAATTATTATGTCATGTGCATATCTGCATATAAGCTACTCATTATGTATAAGTATTTATAACTTTAATGTGTTTTATTTTATAAGCATTACACATGTTTTATTAAACTGCAGTATGACATTCAAGTTTTGGTGGCTTATTGTAATAAATACAATAAATACAATGTTCAATAATGTGACACATTTTGTTCAATTTCGTATTTAGTTTTCAGAAATGTTTCAGAGAATCAAATTAAAAGTGCTAACATTAGTACACTACAACGGTTTATTACCTGCAAATTAGTTTTATTGTAACCCTGTCTTTTTCTTACATCTTTAGACGAATTGCTTACAGTCTACTTATTGCGTTGTGTAGTGTCAATACTAAAATTAAAGAAGAGCGCTTCATAAAAATGTTACAGGTTTGCTAAAAAATTGAAATTATTGTAGCAAAGAATACTTATGAGAAGCGGTGGGAATGGAGCAGGAGTTACCACCGTGACGTCATCACAGTGGCAGCACGGGAACACTTTCCTTGGCGGACTGGTCTAACCCTTGTATTCTATAGCCCTGGCTCGCTTCGCTCACAGCGGTCAAACTCGCTTTATATGGTACATTTTTAGGAGAACAGACGGGCTATAAGGTCTTGTAAAAGAATACAATTAATATATATATTGTTTTAGATAAAACACCAAAAAAGCTTCCGGTTATTGGATTTTTTTTGCAAAAAAACTCATCCGACCTATTTAGAAAATCAACGTTTTGACCAAATATAAACGTACGAACACATAGGCCAATATAAAAATTTTAATGATCCCCCAAAACATGTTCTGGGGACTATGATCGCTGCTCGTTAAATACTCCCATTTTAGGCCTCACCACAAGAGTCACTGCAATAGCTCATCTTTTCTATGGAAATTCGTGATTCATAATAAATAATTCGACCACGCAGCTGAACCGCTGACATGAGTTGAGCGAATTTCCAAAATTAAGTTTATACGCCTATGTTTTAGGGTTTCAACCAACAATTTGGGAAATAGGTCTATTCACGACGGTGGTGAATAGCTGCAAAATGGTTCTCACACCATTCCGCATTTGGGAGTATCTTCAATACACAAAGCATTGCGTGCTTCGCACGCCAACCCCATTATTGGGAGTATCTTCAATACAAAATGCATTGCGTGCTTCGCACGCCATTCCGAATGTTGGGAGTATCTTCAACACATCAAATATTGCGTGCTTCGTACGCCAACTCCACGGTAGAATCCACCACATGGCTTTGAACCGGATACTTCGATGGTATTTTACGTTTTGATCGATTTTGGGGGAACCAAGCGAGCTATAAGATCGCGTAAAAAAAGAAAATGTGCAGAATAACATTCTACAATAATATTTGAAGAAAAAACTCTACAAAAATTAATTCTCGTAGGAAAATTCTCAAAAAATAATTACTGCCGGTCAAAAAACGTTCTTCCGGTTGTTGGATTTTTTTGGCTAACGAACTCCTCCGAGCGACGTAGACAACCAACTAGTGTACCAAAACAGAATCAAAACGTGTTCTGGGGACCATGATCTTTGCTCATTTGCTTCTCCTGACCTTGGGTCTTACCATAAGGGCCACTGCAATATCTCATTTTTCCTATGGAAATTCGCTAAAAATAAATGAGTCACGACTGTTGAATTGTGTTTAAAAATGCCGACTTTCTCCGCTACAGTGTACAGGCCTTTATAATTGCATACAGTGAAACGAGTGTAGATTGCAAACACCTGTTCAGTTCGTAGACACCAAATCAGCTAATTAATAGACTCGTCCATTATTACACACGCACTGGACTTCTTCCACAGTTTTTTCAAAGTCTACCTCTCATGCGAGCTAATGTGTGTACGGAAACCACACAGACAGACGTTGTAATTATCGTAATTTAATAGTACACGAGGTGTCAACCAGAAAGCGCTACGTTGATGTCGGATTGAGTTTTAATTGTTTATCTATAATAGAGCGGCGTGAGAATCGACAGGAGAGAAACGTTCACATTGTTAGGTTATGTTAGGTTTTGTAATATTTCATTTTGCTCTGGGAAAATAGTTATTGTACGTGTTTGATTAAAAGATTACATTTGCAAACTTTGCTTTGAGTGAGTTACAATAGAAAAACTCGTTTTTTACACAATGGGCTGTTTTCCGTAACTAGAATGGACTCAACGTTAAGCGTTCTTTTAGAAAGGGATCTT
>JAGFPH010002227.1:35713-46861 GCA_018207615.1 Philaenus spumarius
AACAGCTGTTTTTTGTGCCCCTGATAAAATCAAAAGAAATCTTTCTTATTCTTCCTTAAGATTGACCTTCCATAAGATTAACATGGCAACTTTGAGGGCCACTGGGGCGAAGCCCTTAACATACATTGAGCTCATTTTAAGGGAAGCACAACTTCACAGTGAGCTCTGTAAAATGACACCAAAAACATAAAAATCGGTTAAAAACTCTAGGAGGAGTTCTACTCACAAAATAACCTATGTATAGATAGATGTAGGATACTGTATACAGATATAGATAAAAGGCTATTTTTCTATTCATTCTATAAACTGAAAGCAAATCTTATAACTTACTTGCTGGCCCAACCCGGCTTTGCACGGATAGACAAATCAAAGTTAAATGTATATTAACAAAAAATATATTATATCAATAAATATATTACACTATGTATTTCTTATGGGGATTTTAGTAACTTTGACCCCCAAACCTCCCCTAAAATTTCGAATTTTTTAAAACTTTTCTCAGCGATTACCTAGGGCCCTAGAGGAAGCTACATACCAAATTTCATTCCAATCAGTTCGATGGTTTTTTGTAGTAACTTTGACCTCCCAAACCTCCCCTAAAATTTCGAATTTTTTAAAAAACTTTCTTAGCGAGCACCCTAGGGAAAGCTACATACCAAATTTCATTCCAATCCGTTCGATGGTTTTAGAGAAATTGTGATTTTGTAACTTTCACCCCCCCCCCCCAAACCCCCCTGAAATTTCGAATTTTTTTTTAAACCCTTTCTTAGCGAGCATATATGGCCCTAGAGGAAGCTACATACTAAATTTCATTCCATTCCGTTCAGTAGGTTTCGATAAATCGTGATTTAGTAACTTTGACCCCTTAAAATTTCGAATATTCGGAAACCCTTTCTTGGTGCGCGTCTAGAGCCTATAAAGAGTATTAGTGCCAAATTTCAGGTTTGTAGGCCTCGTGGTTTTGGAGAAACTGTGATGAGTCAATGGTATTTGGCTTTTATAAGTATAGATTATAGCCAGCATTAGTTCTATAAATATTCTTTTTTTTTTAATTCTTCACAAGACATTATATTATTGATTGAAGTTGTTAACATAACCACAAAGTACAATCTACGCTAGGTTTTGTTTAAGTAATACAGATGATGGGTGAAATCAGCTGTTATATTATAGTCTGTCTACACTAACTTGGCGTCTGTACCCTTAGCTACCTGCTACAGACCCTTCCCGTCCCCTCTCACTCCCTTTCTCACACCTCTGTTTCAATAATGAGTCACCTACTGGGTTAACCACTGCACTATTATACTTTTTTTTTGTGACTCACAATTTCAAATTTTTGTAAGGATATTTATAAAGTTCGGAAAAAAATAAGAAAAATGATACCAAACATGACGTTAGTACGTTTGTAAAATCCATTTATGTTACCACATGTTTATTCATTACTTCAGTATTATTTAACTTTGTTAGGAAATTAAATATAAACAACAGATGTTTAGCATGCATTATTTATTTCATAAAATTGTCTAACTTGAAACTTTTTTGTGACACGTATAGTTGTTTTCAATCAGCGGGAAGAGGTTTCCACTAGCCGCCGTCATGCAGCTTTACTCTACAAATACAAAGTTGTACTGTAATAATCTCCACGAACAATTAAAATTCAATTGACTTATTATATTAATGATTTTTTTTTTTGTGAAATTATATGGAACGAGTATATCGCATTATAAAGTAAATGTAATTTTGTTTTAAGACACCTTAGGTAAAAATATTATGTGAAATAAACTAATTGTAAAAATAAAAATGTTTAATTATAACACCACAAGTTAAAATTAAATTGTGAAACAAAACAAAATTGTAAAAGTGAACTTTTTAGATGTTTTATCATTAAAATTTTTTAATCTATGTTTTTTGGTTCCTGAAAAAAATTTACTTTAAACATCCCATTTTCAACATGCTCTTTTTAACATTTTTAACAAAGTCTAAGTCGTTAGTATAATAATATAGTGGTAAAACCAGTTTTATTCTTCGTAAAATGTTCACTTTTACAATTTTGTTTTGTTTCACAATTTAATTTTAACTTGTCTTGTTATAAGTAAACATTTTTATTTTTACAATAGTTTATTTCACATAATATTTTTACCTAAGGAGCCTTAAAACAAAATTACATTTAATTTATAATGCAATATACTCGTTCCATATTATTAAAAAAAAAAAATCATTAATAAGTCAATTGAATTTTAATTGTTCGTGGAGAGTATTACAGTACAACTTTGTATTTGCAGATTAACGGTGAGGGGAACGGGAAGGGTCTGTAGCAGGTAGGTAAGGGTACAGACGCCAAGTTAGTGTATACAGACTAGTCTGTATACAGTAACTTGGCGTCTATAACCTGGCTACCTGCTACAGACCCTAAGTAGCAGATAGCCAGGGTACAGACGCCAAGTTACTGGAGTGTAGGAGTTTTGCCTACGGGTATCAGGTAGAAAGGGTCCCCATCCGCGAATTCCTCATACTGCGGAGTTTTGCCTACGGTTGAGGGTGGGCGCGAGAGGGGGAGGGGGAGAGAGAGAGATTCCTGTAGAGAAGAGAGACAAAGAGACTCTTCTAGCGATTATAAAAGAAAGAATTCTGCCAGGTACAAAAATTATCACTTTACAGGTAACGTATTATCACTTTATATAATTAGAATAAAAAAAAAACTAGAGGACTTACCTAAACTGTTTAGTCACAGTATTTTGCCGATAACAGTATGATTATAATATTTGTATAATTATAATATTTCGTCGTATTATAATTACGAGAAAGGTGGATGCTCTTTAATAATCACTACAAGAAACGGTGTCTCTCTCCCTCCCTCACACTCTCTTTCTCCCGCCCCCACCGTAGGCAAATCTCCGCACCAAGAGGTTGCCGACGGCATCCCCCCCATCTACCTGACACCCGTAGGCAAAACTCCGGTTCCCAAGTTACTGTATACAAATTATAAAATTATACCAATCCCGGCGGAGACCCTTACGAAGCCAATGCAAACAGATTACTTCATACTCTGATATTTTCACGGAAATGAAGATTGAGCGGTGATCTATACATAGCTAATGTGGGACAGAGATCGAAATAGACACGACCTATCCCATAGTTGCACGCTTTGTAATTTCACCATTAATATTTTAACAACGAATAATCAGCATTTCAAATACATTTTGATGTTACCAACTAAAGGAAATGATATGATATATAACACCAGATGTTTGACTCATAATAAATTATCCTTTTGTTTGCTTTTACCTAATCTAAACAAAACTGTTTACCTGATTCTAAACTTGCCAAATTGGTTGCAAATATAGTTTTGGTTCGTTGCAAGCCCTAACCTAAGTTATGTTGAATTTTCAATCCAAATCAACTGTTTTATTTATAATATGTAAAAACATAATATTTTGTTGTTACATATTTCAGATACGTATTATCTTTGAATATTATTTACATATTATGTTTGAACCAGATGGATACACTGCGGCAATATGAAAGCGGCCGCCATGTTTATCCTAAAAGTAATATCATGTGCTCAGAAGTATAATGTAAAGAATAGTGTTGTATCTCTTTGCAATTAGGCCTATAATACCTATTTGTTTCTTGTTTTTGTTTTTTTTTTACAAAGGAAAAACATGCGATTTTATTGCTACAGTTTGATATCTATATTGAAATTAAATAATACTAATTGAATTTTAAAGCAGTAAGCATATTTCGTGGATTTTTGTTTGTGTTTGCTATTGTTTGTTAGGTGCTGTTGTAAAGGAAAATAAACTGATTCTAAACATGTTAAGTGGGTTGCTACGACGAATGTAAACAAACATGTGTTGCTTGGTCCGAACAGCTGTTTTATAGGGCTGGGGGTGAGCCCCCGATGCTCACTATTTGTATGCTTAAAAATTAAAATTTTGCAAAATCCTTACAAACATTTTGACCCGCCAATACCGTTTTTAGTTAAATACTTGAGTTAAATTGTTTCTAAAAACGTGGCCTTTATAGTCTGCTATGTATCACTTGGTACACAGTAGGTTTCTCTACAGGCCATGTGTAATTTATTGATACACATAAGTTTGTCATGTTTTGAGGCCTGTGTACAGTTTACACGCACAGTGTATATTATGAATCATGTCTTGCCCTTTAGCCACGGCCTGTAGGATTGTAGGCCTACAAATATTTTTATTTAGTAGGCTATGGTCTGTACACAAGATTCTCTCTATCAAAGTTATACGCATGGCTTACTCTTGAAGTTTTTTTGTGTATCAACTTGATACACATGGCAGTGAAAGTGAAGATGCGCCTATGACCCCCATAAGAGTATACCTTTAAATTTTGTATTTGTATCTTAAGGGTCTGCTCCAGTAAACGAGAAAGCAACCGGAAACAAAAGCTCTTCTCATTATATCCCTATCTAAACAGTGCAATTTCTTGCAGCTGAACGCTTTGGCATTGCCTTATTTCAAACTATTTTATAAGTCTATCTTTTGTAATTGAGTGTTGGAAAAAACACAGAATATTCTTTATAAAATTTCGGATCCAGCTTGCAAATTATTTTTCACTATTAATTTTTTATTGTGTTAGGAAAAAAATTCAAACTTTGTACTTACAAATTGTCAATTACATAACAAATCAGAAGCAATTAAAGAAAAATTAATATTCAAAACGGATGCGTATTGTGCTTAAAATGAGACCTTGCAAACAATTGTATGATAGAAAATAAACGAAATAAATGGTTTGAAATTTAAAATTCCTCTTATGGGATAAAAATCCAAGATGGCCGCCACTACAGCATATGCTTAAGTAGTTTTTTCTCCACGTTGATACTATGTGTGTCAGTCCGTCAGTTATCTATATTTTGGAAAATGGCAGCTTTACAAAATAGTTTAACTACATATTTTTTAATTTCTCATAAAACAAGGAAAGGTTCCACATTTAAAATTTGCTGTCAGACTTATAATTTACAAGATACTAATAGTGGGCCATTTAAAAAAGACACCCTGTATATCTATATATATAAAAGCGAAAACCCACTGAATCACTGACTCACTCATCACGATTTCTCAAAAACTACCGAATGGATTAAAATGAAATTTGGTATGTCGCTTCCACTAGGGCCATAGGTGCTCACTAAGAAAGGGTTTGAAAAAATTCCAAATTTTAGGGGGGTTTTGGGGGGATCAAAGTTATTAAATCACGATTTCTTCAAAACTACCAAACGGATTGGAATGACATTTGGTATGTAGCTTCCTCTAGGGCCATAAGTGTGCACTATAAAAGGGTTTTAAAAAATTGGAAATTTTAGGGGGGTTTGGGGGGTAAAAATTACTAAATCACGATTTCTCCAAAATTACCGAACAGATTGAAATGAAATTTTTTATGTAGCTTCCTCTAGGGCCATAGGCGCTCGTTAAGAAAGGGTTTAAAAAAATTCGATATTTTAGGGGGGTTTGGGGATCAAAGTTATTAAATCACGATTTCTTCAAAACAACAAAACGGATTGAAATGAAATTTGGTATGTAGCTTCCTCTAGGGCCATAGGTGCTTACCAAGAAAGGGTTTGAAAAAATTCGAAATTTTAGGGGGGGTTTGGTGGGATCAAAGTTATTAAATCACGATTTCTTCAAAACTACCGAACGGATTGGAATGCAATTTGGTATGTAGCTTCCTCTAGGGCCATAGGTGCTCACTAAGAAAGGGTTTGAAATAATTCGAAATTTTAGGAGGGGTTTGGGGGGATCAAAGTTACTAAAATCATAATTTCAGATCTTTTATTATTATGACAATAGTGCTTTTATTATTTAAGATCTATATATATAAAAGCCAAATACCACTCACTGACTGAACACTTAAAAAGAATACAATTACGTTAAAAAGACTGTATACCAACCACCACGGGCAACGTCGTACGTGTCAGCTAGTCTATGTATAAGTGATGAACGAAGTGATGCTAATGTGGGCGGCACTGTGCGGGAATGTGTTAGTGTTAAGTAGAAGAGTTATCCCGAACACAGCTTAGCTTGGGTCAAGTGAAGTCAACTGGCGGAATTTGCGGGCCTCGTGACTGCTCTCTCCTTGTTATTTGGAAGTAACGGCTACTTCATTGACCAATATAACGCAAAGTATAATGTGCGCAACTAGTATATACTCGAGCCATTCTTTGAGGCAATGTAAACTCCAAAAGCTGGCTAACCGGTCGTTATATTCAGGAAGAAACGGGGTTATTTGTCAGCTGAAAACAAGAAATAATACAATAAACATGTGTCGTATCTGTTTTCTGTCTGTAAGTAATGATGCGAGTTTTCAAACACCTTAATATCTCAGAAACGGTTTAAGATATAATCATGAAACTGGGTATGAATATTCATAGAAATAGGATACATTTTACTTAATTTATTCTCCTGCAACAATCCGTTTCAAAATGGCGGCAGTTGAACATTTACAAAAAAATGTAAAGTAACAAAACTTTTAGACTTTTTTTAAGAAAAATCCAACGATATATCCCTTTTAATAATTGAGCCATAAATAACGGAGAAAACTGAAATTTAGTGGTCGAAAGTATTGAATTTGTATTACTATTTCAATAAATTCGACCATCCGAATAGCCCTTCAAAATCTGCTATTGATGGGCAGAAACAATCTTAGACGTACTCTAGGAATCCTTATCGCCTAAATACCTCAATTCCTTGTACTTCTCGCAGTCCTATTGTGATCAACCTCTATTCGGTGACGAACGTTTGGCCTATTTTTCAGGCATTTTCAAACAGTTTATAAAAATACTAGGGGCTCTGCCCCTGGACGCTTCGCGTCCCAACCCCGCCTCGGCCTTCGGCCTCAAATGGCTGCTTCGCTTCGCTCGCAGTTGAAAAATTCGCTAAAGAATCTCGTTAATCTTTGGCTCGTTTGTACATAGGTGACCGAGCATAAATCAGCTGTTTTATTTGGCAGCTGACTCAAACTCATTAAACATTATCTCCATAAGATTAACATGGGAAATTTGAAGGATGGTGTGCCGGAGCTCCTTCTCGGGTAAATAGCGGCTGAACGGATTATTAGATCTTATATTTGATGGAAATTCGTTCGTTTGAAATTAAATTTTCTACAATTTTTGTATTTAACATTTTTTTCTATCTCTTACCGTTTTCTTGCTAAATGCGCTCAAAGTGGGAAAATGAAGAAATTAAAGAAATCGAAAAAATCGTTCCCGCCCAAAAGGTGCTTTCAAAATTTAAAAATGTTAAATTCTGGCAATTTATCCAGAAGTTTCTCGTCGAGAGCTTTAATTTAAGTATAAGATTAATGGGGTTCCGATTACGGGAAGTGCCTCATAATTAATGTCAGTGTATCGGTGAAATCGTCTAGCTTTAAGGACGTTGGGCGGAGCTTCAATTCTTGGATGAATAGTGGCTAAATGGATGATTGGATCTTGAATCTGACGGAATATCTCTTCTTTGAAATTCAATTTTCTACAACTTTTGTATTTAACATTTTTTGCTATCTCTTACAGCTTTTTTGCTAAATGCGCTCAAAGTGGGAAAATGAAGAAATTCTAAGAATCGAAAAATTCGTTCCCGCCCAAAAAGTGCTTCCAAAATAAAAAAAAATTTAAATTCTGGCATTTTCCCAAAAGTTTCTCGTCGAGAGCTTTAATTCAAGTATAAGGTTGAGAGGGTCCGATTACGGGAAGTGCCTAATAATTAATGTCAGTGAATCAGTGAAACCGGCTACCTTTAAGTACGTTTGCGGAGCTTCCCTTCTCGGATGAATAGTGGCTAAATGGATGATTGGATCTTAAATCTGATTAAAAATCGTAAGTCTGAAATTAAATTTTCTACAACTTTTGTATTTAACATTTTTTGCTATCTCTTACCGTTTTCTTACAAAAGGCGCTCAAAGTGAAAACATTTTAAAAATCTAAAAAATCTTTCCCGCCAAAAGGTGCTTGCAAAATTAAAAAATGTTAACTTCTTGCAATTTTCCCAAAAGTTTCTCGTCGAGAGCTTTAATTCAAGTATAAGGTTGAGGGGGGTCCGATTACGGGAAGTGCCTAATAATTAATGTCAATGAATCAGTGTTACCGTCTAGCTTTATATAAGTAGATTAAAATGATTTGCATTTGTTTATTGCGCGTCAAAAACATGCATGCTGGCCCGTCCTTGTATCAGTACCTTTCATCAACTCCTATAAAACCGAGTTCACGTACGTACGTAACAATATAAAATAACAGCTGATTTCACCCACCATCTGTAATACTTAAACAAAACCTAGCGTAAATGAACAACAATAATTAATATAATAATTTATCTATTAATTGATATGTTTCCAAGTAATGTTATTAATAAATTTCCAGCAATTATATTTGCTGTCAACCGAACAGCTAAGGAACCAGGTCGAATTATATTTCTAATTGTTTCAATACAAACTATAAATGGTATTAAAATTGAAGGAGCTAAAATAGGAAAAAGATGATAAAATATTTTATTTGTATTTATTAATCACCCAAAAATCATTAACGTTAATCATGTTGGTAAAGCTGATCTTAAAGTAAAGACAAAATCAGTACTGATACAAGGACGGGCCAGAGTGCACGTGCGCTATTCCCTCATTTAAAAGAAACTACATTGGCATATTTATAAAACATTGGCATATTTATTTTGAACTACTCTGTCTAGTTCAAGTTGGCCGATGGACTCGGGACTACCTGAGGCCACCCCTATAATCCCTCGCCGCTGTCCGCTGCCTAGGCGATGAGTCACCTACTGGCTGTGTTTATACAATGGTACACTTTCCTAACAGAATAATAATTTAACATTTTTAAAAGTATATTTGAAATCTACTAAAAAGTTATGAAAAATGATACCAAACTCGAAATAGGTATTAGAACATTTAATCTGATTATTACAATGTTTACAAACAAACAAATCTGGTAACAAGAATCCATTTTTAAAAAGACATCTTGCAAGTGAACCGATCAGAAGGAATTTCAGACCGCTGAAGGTTTAATAGTTAATACATTATTGTATAGTATTGTACTTTTATTATTGTTGTATAGGATTTGTATTGTACAGTATTATATTGCATTGTATATAGCATATTGTGTATATAACTTTTTTTCCGATTGTTATTGTAATTTGTATCTCAGTAAAAAGATTTACTATTGTTAGGGCCTAACACATTCCACGGTCAATTTACTTTTACCCAAACAGTCCCTAAGTAAAGCTTTTGATATTCATTACAGCTTAAAACTTGCCTTCTAAATTGCCTAAATAAAAAGTCGCAGTCACAATGTAAACAATTAATTCTTAATAAAGTTTGTATTAAATGTTCTAATACCTAGGTCGAGTTTGGTATCATTTTTCATAACTTTTTTAGTAGATTTCAAATATACTTTTAAAAATGTTAAATTATTATTCTGTTAAGAAAGTGTACCATTGTACAAACACAGCCAGTAGGTGACTCATCGCCTAGGCAGCGGACAGAGGCGAGGGATTAGGGGTGGCCTCAGTTAGTCCCGGGTCCATCGGCCAACTTGAACTAGACAGAGTATAGGCCACATTACGTGTGTTTGTGTTTTTGTGTTAATGTTTGTGGAGTGTTTACGTGTAATTTATATTTTTGACGCGCACTAAACAAATGCAAACATTTAACAAATTGTATAAACGATTTGAAAATGCCTGAAAAATAGGTCGAAACGTTCGTCACCGAATAGAGGTTGATCACAATAGGACTGCGAGCAGTACAAGGAATTGAGGTATTTATGTAAATATATCCAGTGCAGTAAGGCAAAAACAAAATAAATCATGAATCCTTGTATGGGCCATACAACCTCAAAATTTGGGGCTGGTTTCGGAAGGCCCCTGTCAATTCTGCTCTCTTTCGATTGAATCGGCTCAACAGCTGCTGTGCGAACGCAATGCTTTCGCATGTAGGAGGATTCGTGGTATTCGGAAGTACTTTTATTAGCCCGGGAGAGATCCGTGGTGTTGATCCAAAGAAACTCCTTTTGGACTCTTATATCAAATTTTTTTTAAACCCTTCATGCAGTCACTGCAGTTTGGCAAGCATTAAGTCCTAGATGGGGGAAATCAGCCAGTGTAAGCGACGTAGTTATCAGTTTACCTGTGGAATCTTTCCGTTTGATCCTAACGCAATTCTTGAACACGACTTTCTCTCAAATACCACGGAAACAACCCTACTGTCGAAAACTCTGTTTAGAAAGTAGCACTACAAATGATGCCCTACCTAGTGGGCTTACAAGACAATAACAATATGTCTGTAACGTAAGCTGTAACACAAGCTAAAGCTAACTCATGAAACTAGCACTACAGTGATGCCATAGTAGTTGCAGGGAATAGTGGGATTAGAAGACAAAACATATGTCGGGATCACACCTTCAAAACTATTGGATAAAATACACCCCATGCCATGCGTAAGTACGGGCACTCAAAGGGCTAAAACTTCCATCAGAACAAAGCTCATGTTCCAAATGCACAGTTCTGTCATCTCGGCCTAAGTCTTGCAGCAAATCACACTACAGTATATCGTTCTCTAACTCTTTATATGACACTGTTACCCAAAATAGAAATTTGCGTTTTTTCGCACGCGGTGGCAGCAAGAGTTACTTTCTTCATGTTTATTTTCGTTAATCCTTTTTACTTTCTCCCCCTATACCATAGTATATGGAGAAAGTATTGTATTCGTCAAAATTTTCGAGTTTGAGTTTTTGGTGGAAATATCCGTTTTGGGTCCCCCTGAACCTAAAAAAGTGGTTTTCGGAGTGATGTCTGTGTGTGTGTCTGTGTGTCTGTGTGTCTGTGTGTCTGTGTGTCTGTGTGGATGTTATCAGACCTAGAGCCTAAACCAGTCGTCCGATTTTGATGAAATTTGGTATGGAGGTATTAATCCACGGTATCTCCAGGCGTTTTTTTCATTTTTGTGAATTTTTTATTTTTAAGGGTAATTTTCCCATAAAAACCCTTAAAATAACGGAAAAATCAACTTTTCTCAAAAACGGCTCTAACGATTTTGATTAAAATTTTATAGTTTATTAGGGACCTAAAGTACTATAAACTGTAAAATTTTGATCAAAATCGTTCGAGCCGTTTTTGAGAAAAGTTGGTTTTTCCGTTA
>JAGFPH010002227.1:47261-59844 GCA_018207615.1 Philaenus spumarius
ATTTTTACTTTCTCCCCCTATACCATAGTATATGGAGAAAGTATTGTATTCGTCAAAATTTTCGAGTTTGAGTTTTTGGTGGAAATATCCGTTTTGGGTCCCCCTGAACCTAAAAAAGTGGTTTTCGGAGTGATGTCTGTGTGTGTGTCTGTGTGTCTGTGTGTCTGTGTGGATGTTATCAGACCTAGAGCCTAAACCAATCGTCCGATTTTGATGAAATTTGGTATGGAGGTACTAATCCACGGTATCTCCAGGCATTTTTTCATTTTTGTTAATTTTTTATTTTTAAGGGTAATTTTCCCATAAAAACCCTTAAAATAACGGAAAAATCAACTTTTCTCAAAAACGGCTCTAACGATTTTGATTAAAATTTTATAGTTTATTAGGGACCTAAAGTACTATAAACTGTAAAATTTCAATCATAATCGTTCGAGCCGTTTTTGAGAAAAGTTGGTTTTTCCGTTATTTTAAGGGTTTTTATAGGAAAATTACTCTTAAAAATAAAAAATTTAGTTCCTATAATGAGGGAGAAAGTATGTGTCAGTTTCCTGATACCGTTTATTCTTTTCTGCATTTTCTCTTTTGTTTTTTATTAGACAAGTTATGTGATCACCGGAATAGCTGAATAGCTGCCTGCGTGTACGAAACATAATAAGCCTCCAGCCTGGACTCACGCGCTGCTTCGTTCCACTTTGCGCCTCTACCTTGCGGCGTCGGGATATGGACTGCTTTGCTTCGCTCGCAGCGTATGGTTCCCCCACGTGTACCATAACCTAGCCACGTTTGTAGTATTTTATGTTTGGATTGATTTTGGAGAAGATCAAGCGAGCTATCATTTTGTGTAAGAAAAACTAAATGTGCAGAATAATATCCTACATTAATTTTTTTAGACGAAACCCTAAAAACGTTACATGAAAGTACGAGCAATCTAAAGAAAATGGTTACTTCCGGTCAAAAAAACGTTCTACCTGTTTTTTGGAGTTTTTTATCCAACGAACTCGTCTGATCGACTTAGACCAATAACGTGTGTAAAAAATCGAACTTACAATGCGCCCGTTAGAGTGCGAACACACACATATATATACTATTTTTAATAACACTCAAAAACGTGGAACCGAGATCGGTGCTCATTTCAAACACCCGGCCTTAGGCCTCAAAATAAGGTTCACTGATATAGCTCATCTTTCCTATGGAAATTCGCCAATATCTCTGCAAATTTGCCGAGTTTTTTCATTATTTTTACCTATGATCAAATTTTTAAAAGATAACTTTTGCAATGTCAATTGCATTACAAAACTAGTACAAAACTATATAATGCAATTTTTTTTAAACTACCCTTTTTAGTATAGCATCCCCTTTAGATTATGAGTCGGACTGAAATTATTAAATCAGGACACACAATAGCTGTTGAGAAGCCAACACTTCACCCTCTGCTGCAGGTATAAACCTTTCCACATAGGATAACCTTTTTTCAACATTTTTATGACGGGCGCTAAAACCCTATAATCAATAAATCAAGGACGGACCTTTTGTAGGAATGATTTCCAAGACCTCATCTTCTTGCCTTTCTTAAAGCCTTGGGATATGCTTATTCGCACTGGTCTACGGACTGACTAATTCTGATGTTTCTTCTACATTGTTTTAGATCTAACATCGTTATTTTGTTCGTGAGACTTATTGGATTCGGTTCGTACCGACATGAGATGAAATACTCACTAACAGTGGTATTCAAGGTTTGCCTATTATCAACGAATAGGTAAATAACTAATTGAACCCATCGAGCTTACGTCTTTCTAATTTTAATCAAAATATCAGGTTCAGTAGAAATGAAAAATGTATTATTCCGCAAATTTAAAATGGTACACTCCAGTTTTAACATCGAAATTGCTTCTGATTTCTTTCCGTAAATGGATTCACCTTAATGTTAATTTGATAAAGTATATGTTCAAAACTTAAGGTTAGGGTAGATGTATTTAATTTTATTAGCAAATTTCCAAAGGAAATATGGATGAGATATTATTGCAATGTCTTTTCTGGTTAGACCTAAGATTGGGAGTTGTAAATAATCCCTGATTATTGTCCCCAGAAGTGATAATAATCGCACACCAACCCCCATATTGGGGGTATTTTCAATACACAATACACTGCGTGCTTCGCACGCCAACCCCCGTACTGGGAGAACCTTTAACACACAGAACATTGCGTGCTTCTCTCGAAAATTTTAAGTCCATATGCTATTTACGCACATGTGCGTCCGCTTTAAAATATTAGTAATTATTTCGTGGAAAGGTTCAAAAATAAAAAATAAAGCACTTTCTACTCATTTAGACTATAAATATAAAAACTAAAAAGGTCAGCTCCTAGCATAGGAAATACGAAATTTGCGTAGCAGTGAACGTGTTAAGGAGTACCCTCCCCTCCTTCGGCAAAATGAGTCCAGGGATATTTTTGACCTCCCCAAGAAAACTTTTAAAATTTGGGAAGCCAATTTGGCTGTTCACGCGAAATATTAACCCACACAGCATTGAGTCTGTACCTTTACACCGTCAGTGAATACACAAAGACCTAAAACACTCCTAGAGGCCGCACCAAGTAGTGACCCAGCAGCTCATGCTTGAACTCTTGTAAAAAATAAAATAAGTATATGCAAAATCAAATGGCACATAACATTTAAAACATAATTCATCACACTGTGATTAATATATTAATAATAAATTTAACTTATTATATATATTTTTCAAAATAAGCTATCGTTTCTCAGTAACATTCCTGAAGTACAATGACAACATAGTTTACGTTTACCAATAACTAAATTATTGAGATTAGCTGATTTTAATATCAAAAGTGGTACAAATAAATATCTTGAATAATTCTAAGAATTGATTGGCCTAGGCACTGATTTTTAATGAAAAGTTTATCTTGTCTTCGCTGTTTTAGTCTGTCCTTATTTTATCGCTTTCAACCTAGAATAACCGCAAACATTACATGATAACAATACATTGTTTAAGTTCACTAAATTAATTAGAACAGCTGATATTAAATCATCGCGTAATATTAATAGATACAACTTTAATACACTACTATTGATACTTTTACATGAATAAACGTACTGATGTACTTTTTTTTATAATAAGTTATAAGTTTATTTATTATTAAACTTATTTATTTTACTTAATACTTGTAAATAGTATCAAAATGTAGTTGTTATTGTTAGTCATGTTTGTTTCTTTGTTAAAATCGTTATTGTATCTAATAAATTAATAAGACGACATTTCAAATCATAATTATTATAGTTAGCGCTCCTCGTGTTATAATTTATTACTAATTCAGAGGTCTGCAAAAATTCCAGCTGATTTTGCCGACTTAGACCGGCCAAACGATATTTTCAATACTCAAAGCTAATACTGAAAGTGACTATTTTCGATACAGTGTGATGAAATTGTATATTTCACAACTAGTGGGAAAAGTGTGATTTTTCCTGGTGCGAATCGTAAGAGAACGTGCATTTGAGAAGAACATTTTCCCACGAGTTTTAAACACTATTTTTGACGATACTACAGCAAACAAATTATTTGATACCACAGCAAAAAATATTATTTACAAATTGAAAAGTTTATTTACTCTTATTTACTAAAAAATAAAATATTTTTACAAAATCAAAATGTTACTTCATTGAATAACAAATAGGATTAGGCCTATATTTAACAAGAATTTAAATAATGTAACAATATTCAAACGAACAATAAAAGACCAAGTTTGTATTTAAGTGGATGTTAATTGTGCAGTTTGTATTATTTGTAATGTTAATTGCTTTGTTAGGAATTTTGTTTAGGACTGTTTCTTGGTTTTGTGAGATAGTGTTCTTCATCATAAAGTTTCCAGATTCAGATTCATCTTCACTTTCTTAAAAAATTTCATCTGTTGTGAATAACTTGTCGTGGCTATTTTGATCAAGAAATGTTGTTCTTTCCGAGCTCGTAGATGGAGTAGGCTGTACTTTGGTTGTGGTACGGGTAGTAGCAGTTTTAAATAGCTTTTTGGACACATTTATTTTTATATATTGTATTGTTGTAATCAGCTGATTTATCCTCACATCTATTGTGAATGTTGTCGTGGCTATTTTGATCAAGAAATGTTGTTCTTTCCGAGCTCGTAGATGGAGTAGGCTGTGCTTTGGTTGTGGTACGGGTAGTAGCAGTTTTAAATAGCTTTTTGGACACATTTATCTTTATATATTGTATTGTTGTAATCAGCTGATTTATCCTCACTAGTGAGAATATAATTTTATCCTCACTACTGCTTACATAACGAACTTTATCTGGCAATATACGTAATAGAAAAGCAACTCATAGTCCAGTAGTATCGTGAAAACATATTTTAGTACTGATCTCTTTAAAGAAATATACCTGACTATAATTAATAATACACATATTTTCCTTTCCATGGGAGTTAGGGGGGGGGGGGGCATGGAGACACACTGTATATTTCAATATTGCCAACAGAACAGTCATCTCGCATAACATAAAGCACAGAGAGAAGGAGATAGACGGCAAAGCGACTGTATCCTAGCAGAAGTAAAGGAAGCCCATTTGCTAAGCCGTCGTACTGTTGAAGTACTGAGCTATGTTCAAAGGGATTTGTAGATGTGTATCGGAGAATTATTGAGTTAGCTGTATGATTTAACGTCCGCACCCTTTCTACCTAGGATATCATTAGGGAGCCTTCGCTAAGCTTACGTAAGTGGGATTTACCCCCCCCCCCCCCACCCACCCCTCTTACAAAGCATTCAGACGATTTTGAAATATTTCATAGAAACCTAGTCGTATTAATCCCGTAAAAGGGTTACAAAGAAGTGATGCATAGGCGCGCCGGTAAGAATTAATTGAAGATATTCTAATAAATAAGCATTTCAGGTTGCGATTGGAAATTAGAAAATACTGTTACAGGAACGGTTCCCGTCTTCTTGGTGGAATCGAGTTCCAAGTAAAGAAAGTTAAATGTTCTAATTAAAGGATCTTGAGGTAGATGCTTGACCATTCTTGGGTCATCATTTTTATACCGAAATAATATTCGAGTATATTCAACTAGTACACGGGCGTCATCGCCGGGGGGGGGGGGGGGGAGGGGCGTCCTCCCGATATATGAGGTTTGTGTTTATGTCCTGCTCAATATCTGAGGGTGTCCGGACAGTTAACCAGACTGACACTTCCACACACTGCGAACAATACTGACACTTCCCCAAGGCTACTCTTACGCTATACTTATACTTCAAAGGCTATTAAGGGGAGGAGCCCTTGGAAATTTCTCATTTTTAATGTACTAGTACTTTTACTTGTACTCATAATAGCTGAAGGGTATTCAACATTTTTGCCTCAAACCTTATACAGTAGTTCAGTAGAAAAAGGTTAGGTTAGGTTATTGGCGGATCGGGGGGGGGGGGGGGTGGGGGCTGCAGGCCCCCCCTTTTGGGTTATTATATTTTTGTGGCAGACTGCTCAATTGAGTAGTCTCAGACAACACAACTTGTATCGAATATTTCACACACTAAATATTATCAAATCTCAATAAAACAAAAACGATTGGAAAGAAAAGGTTTTAAACTTCAATTTTTGTGTTTACAAATTTCTTATAAAAAGTATATTTACATATGTAATCATCGTTGTAAAATTGTATTTGCCTAAATCAATATTGATGCCGCGCTAGAAAGCATAAGGAAATGACTCAAACTCGTCACTTTTTAAAGGCAAATAATCGTTAGACAGACTTGTTTTGAGAAGAAGATAAGAACAGCACTGGATTTGTCAAGATTTTAACTTTCTACCACGATCTTCTAATCATTCGTCACTCTTATAGTTTCTTAGATATGAATTTGTCTGTAAACCCTTGCCATTGGACAGTTTTCAAAAAATGAGAAAGCACATTTTGCAATCGATGTATCCATCACAAATCTGTGTGCAGTATTCGTATAATAATTTTTATATCGATTTGAAGTGCAAGCTCTATATTTTCGTTCAATATAAGTAAAACCTGGTTTAGTGTGCCGAACTATTCGGGTATTTCCGTGAAATATGTACATTTTCAACGCCCTAGGCGCGTTAGCCGTTACCTTTTCCTGTCTGGCTGGAACTATATAGGCTCTACTATAAGTTTGTGAGAATTTTGTTTAGTTGTTGTAACTTAGTGAAATAAGTTTTTAGAATAAATCTATTTAAAATTTTCAAGTATACAGTTCAATTCTATGGTTTATTGTCTACAATTTTTTATAATAAAATCTTATTTTTTGGGTAAAGCATAATATACGGTAATCCTTAATTCCTATTCAAAATGGGTGATCGTGAAATAGTCTAAAAAGACGTTTTCAAGCACTGTATTCCAAAAAATTATTCTATACCCGTGGAGCCATCTTCTGATCCGATGCCGACGGCCGAGTTT
The DNA here is from genome assembly GCA_018207615.1 of Philaenus spumarius. NCBI lineage: Eukaryota > Metazoa > Arthropoda > Insecta > Hemiptera > Aphrophoridae > Philaenus > Philaenus spumarius. Next base: position 53,694 of record JAGFPH010002227.1, read on the forward strand.
GTACGCTGCGTGCGAAGCGAAGCAGTCAATAACGCAAGACCACAACGTCGACGTGCAAACTCGCAATAGCCCAGTCGGTATAGGTTACAACTACCAGTAATTTGCAATACGGCTGAATTTTTTTTTATAAGTACATTAAAGTATGTAGATTAATATAAAAAAAAGTTTACCAGTCTATCGATTTCCCAAAGTCGAAAAAAAAATTGATTACCATTTTTTTTTCGATTATCCTTAATATTTCGAGCTGGGATGAAGATAGAGGAAAATAAAAAATACCACCGTGTAGGGGAGGTATTTTTCAACAAAAAAGGTCATATGTATTTATTTTGTCCGAGCAATCTGGAAAAATTCGATAATGCAGGTATTTATTTTGCAGCAGGGGAAATCACTAAAAGGGGACATCTTATTCATATATGAAGCGTTTTCTCATTCTAAATTGGCCGAATTTTAATATATCGAATTGAAACTTGACATGGGAGTTAAAATATATATTTTAAACATTTATGCTGAGTCTCAGCTTGTTATCTTGAAAATAACCCGATCTAGGAGTCGATTTCGATTATCGATTTTACTAGTACCGGACTCACGAACTAATTTCAATCTATTCCAGTTACGTCAATTTTTGGAATATCAACATCAAATTTGTTTTACAAGTTGAGTACACCAGTATAAATATTCTTAGTAAGTATGAACGATTTTTTTAATGTTATTTTTAAAAACGAGGCGCTTGAAAATGGTCTTCTGTTTTACCTATCTCGTTTTAACTATAACACTTTTGGATTCAACGACTCCATTTTCGACATTTTTGAACATATCGATTTAAAAATTGGTACAGAAGTTAAAAACACAATTTGTTTTTGCTACACTTATTTTAAAAACTATATTTAAAAAATTGACTAATCTGCAGCCGATTAACTCAAGCGTTTTGATGAAAAATCTAAAAAGGTCTAAAATTATACTTTTTTAAGTTACTTGTGCTTTGAAAAGTAAATAATAAAAAAGGTTTGTACTCCTTGATCTTGTTTGAATCTATATATTTAACTTGTAAAAAAACTTTCAGGTTGATATTTTGAAAATTTTCTAAACTGGAGCTGTTTAAAATGAATTGGTGGGTCCGGTACTCCTAAAATCGAGAAACCCATTAATAAGTCATGTGGCTCTAGATCGGGTAATTTTCAAGATAACAAGCTGAGACTCAGCATAAATGTTTAAAATATATATTTTAACTCCTATGTCAAGTCTCAATTCGATATATTAAAATTCGTCCAATTTAGAATGAGAAAACGCTTCATATATGAATAAGATGTCCCCTTTTAGTGATTTCCCCTGCTGCAAAATACATACCTGCATTATCGAATTTTTTCCAGACAAACCATTGCTCGGACGAAATAAATACATATGCCCTTTTTTGTTGAAAAATACCTTCCCTACACGGTGGCATTTTTTATTTTCCTCTATCTTCATCCCAGCTGGAAATATTAAGGATAATCGAAAAAAAATGATAATCGATTTTTTTTCGACTTTGGGAAATCGATAGACTGGTAAACTTTTTTTTATGTTAATCTACATACTTTAATGTACTAATAAAAAAAATCAGCTGTATTGTAAATTACTGGAACTTTTGGTCTAAATTGACCTTTACCGACTGGCCTACAAAGCGAGTGGAATGAAGCAGCTCGTGAGTCGGAGATGGAGGCTTCGGTGCAAACAAATTCTACTAATATATTTCCTACACACAGGCAGCTATTCAGCGCCTTCGTGAATAGACTAATTTCCCAAATTGTTGGATGAAATCCTAAAACATATAAATACAATTTTGGAAATTAGCTAAACTCAAGTCAACGTTTCAGCTACGCGATCGAATTATTTGAACCATGTTTTGCCCACACGCCCTCGTCAACACCCGAGATATCAAGTTGGAATAGTCTCTAAGGTCGCTGATCTCATTCATAAAACCGCACATCTGGCCTTGGTTCATCGGACAGGTGTTTTACTATCACTCTGTCATCGTTTACGCACAGCGCCACTCCTTTCTCTCTCTCTTCAGCACATTGCAGTTCCGACCTAGAAGAGCAGGATGGTAAACTGTTCTCATAATCATTGCCGTGTTTTAACATCTCTGGTCGTGCAGTTTACAGTTTGTTTCTTTCCGAAATGTGGTCGCATAATTCTAGAGAAATATTAAGTCAATAGATAGATTCTGAGCGAGGAATCGATATTTTTAAATTGCAGCTACTATGAAGACAGTGTTAGGCTAAAGTTCTCCGAGCACTGAAATATCTTAGGTTCTAATTGGAGTTGGAAGAAAGAAAGTGAATGGCCTATCAATTGAAAAGTCTCTGTCCCGAAAAACATAAAAGTTAATTCCACTCGTTTTGTTTAATGTAAGCATATCAATTGAAACAAGCTATTTTAGCTCCGAGTTAGATGGCCCAAAATCTTGCTTCGCACGCCATTCCACGTATTGGCGGTATCTTCAATACGCAAAGCATTGCGTGCTTCGCACGTCAAGCCCTCAGTAGAATACACCACACGGCTTTGAACCGGGTACCTTTATTGTATTTTACGTTTTGATCGATTTTGGGGGAACTATAAGGTCGCGTAAAAAAAACAAAATGTGCAGAATAAGATCCTACATTTATATTTGTAGAAAAAACTTTAAACAAATTTCATTCTCGCAGTGAAAATTTCAAAAAATAGTTACTTCCGGTCGAAAAACGTACTTCCGATTGTTGGATTTTTTTGGCTAACGAACTCGTCCGAGCGACGTAGACAGCCAACATGTGTACCAAATTTGAACCAAATCGGACTTAAAATGCGGCCGCTAGAGTGCGAACACATATATACATATATGATTTTTAGTGACACCCCAAAACGTGGTTTGCTGACCATGATCGGTGCTCATTTGCTACTCCCGACTTCGAGTCTTACCATAAGAGCCACTGCAATAGCTAATTTTTCCTGTGGAAATTCGCTAAAAAGTACTTCACAGACACTTGTATTTATATGTTCGCATTTATAGATAACTACAGTATATACAGATAGCAATATAAAAACCTTGTTACATATATGTGTTTTTTGTGTTATGGTCTAATAATAATAAAACAAGTGGAAAATTTAATGTTTCACTTAGTGTTTAAAAAAAATTAAAAATTATTAATTTCCATCAAAAAATATAAACACTTAATATTAACGTTTGGGGCGAAGATTAATCAGTCTTCATTTAAATTTTGAAGATTAAACCAACTCTTACTAAAATATAAATTAAAACCATTGTCGTATACGTTTTTTTGTGAGGTCAAAATTTGTTGTTAATATTCCTATTATACTGTAAGTATGGATTGAGAGATTTTTTTTATATTACAAATTGTTCAAAACTTAAAAACCCCATCCAAAAAACCATTACCGTATCTCCTTATTCTATTAAATTCAGTTATGTGTCGAAGGAAATTAATTATAAATTTTTTGAATTACATCAATGAAGTTCAAGAATCAGAATCATCCTCAATTAACTTGTATTGGAGTTGCCATAGCAAATCTGGAGTAATTTAAAAATTATATTTTAACACTAGAAAACATATTTGTAAAGTATTACTATGACGAAATTAATGAGACCGAATGGTGAGGCTTCCATTGTGCTGTGTTCGTTTGAACGTAAAATTTAACCATCTCACAAAATTAAACAAACTGTCTACACGTCAACAACGCAGGCCTACCAACAATAATTAACGAAACTGGGATTCATCCGTCAAGTGGAAATAGTTCCCAATGGGTCGTGGTAGATGCACAAGCCGGCTCTGCCCCTGAGTGGTTCGCCATTCTCTTTGTTTTGCATTGTCACCGACAACAATGGCTCAAGATATTCTTGATCCCAGTTACACAGTCCCGCGATCGAGGAAGTCTTGAATTGTTACACTTTAAAACCTAACCTGAAAACTGTCAGATCTCTACGAAATTACCGAAACAACAAAGCGTGTTTTATCTTCTTTGACAATGCATAATAAGTGTTGTCCGCTCTCGCCAACCGGAAGTTAAAGTGGGGGGCGGTTATAAAAATCATTGCGTTCATCCGGTGCGTTCCAGGCGGCAGACTTCCCCAGGCGACAGAGCGTGTCGCACAAAATCAAGTGGGCAAAATATCAACTATGTGGACAAATATCGGGGCTACTTCTTGCGCTTATAATTGTCGGATTTCTAGCGTGTGTAGTATGTGTTACTTTGCCGTTAGAGTAGGTACAGGATGTGACGGAGGATAAAGTTGTGCAGTGGGCTCACGCATGGACAGTCTGTTGTCTATGTAGGACAATGCGCCGGTGTACTGCCAGTAAACAAAGTGTCCAGCTTATACAATATGAAATTGTATCGAATACCGTACTATAAAACACAAATTCACTGTACGTTATTAGCGACTTTCCATAGGAAAAATGAGCTATTGCAGTGGCCCTTATGGTAAGGCCCAAGGTCGGGAGTAGCAAATGAGCACCAATCATGGTCCCCAGAACACGTTTTGGGGTGTAATTAAAAATCATATACATGTATGTATATATGTGTTCGCACTCTAGCGACCGCATTTAACGTCCGATTTGGTTCAAATTTGGTACGCATGTTGGTTGTCTCCGTCGCTCGTATGGGTACGTTTTTTGACCGGACGTGATAATTTTTTGAGATTATTGCTACGATAATGAATTTTGTTTAGAGTTTGTTCTACAAATATAAATGTAGGATGTTATTCTGCACATTTTGTTTTTTTACGCGACCTTAAAGCTCGCTTGGTTCCCCCGAAATCGAACAAAACGTAAAATACCGTAGAAGTACCCGGTTCAAAGCCATGTGGTGGATCCTACCGTGGGTTTGGCGTGCGAAGCACGCAATGCATTGTGTATTGAAGATACTCCCAATAAGCGGAATGACGTGCGAAGCACGCAATGCTTTGTGTATTGATGATACTCCCAATATGCGGAATGGCGTGCGAAACATTTTGCAGCTATTCAGCACCGCCGTGAATAGACCTATTTCCAAAACTGTTGGTTGAAACCCTAAAACATAAACTTAATTTTGGAATTTCGATCAACCCACGTCAGCGGTTCAGCTGCGTGGTCGAATTATTTTAGTAGAGCTATAGAATCTTTGTTTGCATTGTGTAGATTTTAAACAAATTAGATTTTTTACAAAAATCTAAACAAATTTTACATATTTTTTCGTTTTTTAAAAAATTAAAACGAATCAATACCATGTAGGAAATGGCATCGATGTCTTCGTGGTAATACTGAGTGAGTATTTTCTCAAGAACGTAGGTAAAAATCCAATAAAATTTTATCGGATTTTATCTGAAATACAAATTCGACGTTTTTGCAGATTTATTAGGATATCGTATTTTAAAGCTAAACTTATAACGGCTCATGAATTTCTCATAATCAACGTAGGCTGCAGCCAAAACTATGATAGCTAGAGCCTTAAAATGTTCGGGGTAAATTCATACCTCTTTGTAGAAGTGCACTAAGAAAGGTTTGTGCAAAATATTGATTATCATTTCTAATGACACCCCAAAACGTGTTCTGTGGACCATGATCGGTGCTCTTCTACCTCTCCCGACCTTAGGTCTTACCACAAGGGCAACTGCAATAGCTCATCTTTCCTTCGGAAATTCGATAACAAGGAATTGATGTATGGCTTTCCATTAGAGAAACGAATGTCGTAGTGTTAAAATTTTAAGCTAAATTTCAAAGTAAAGAGGACAAAGGACTACTGAGAATGTCGTCTCAACTGAGTTTATTTCGAGAAACTCTTTTGAGCGTTCGTTGTTTCTAAAACTAAATACATATTTTTTCTGATTCGTGACATAGCTTGATCATGTTAAACTATGTAGATAACAAAATATCAACCATAAAAATATAAAAAAGACGTAAGCAGCACTGTCGCATTACTACAGCAGAATTATCTTATCCGGGAATAACTAGTATTAAATACTGGGAGTTTCTTATGAATTTTTTTCCTTGTTCCGGGAACTGTACTAAAAATAAATTTGCTCAGGAATATATAGTAAATTGAATTACCTTTCGAATGATTTAACTCACAAATTGTACTTGTGCTTGTGAGTGGTAGATATTGCGCAATTATCAACATGGATAGTGAAAATAATCATTTATCGGGA
>JAGFPH010002227.1:59854-91517 GCA_018207615.1 Philaenus spumarius
TTTAATTGCCTTTCGAATGATATAACTCATAAATTGTACTCGGGCTTATATACGCCTCAAATCCCTCCCCAAAAACGATTAAACGGTATAAATCGAAAAACAAAAAAAGTGTATCTGTAGACTCTTACTAGGACTTTTTCACCAAAAAATCTGCAATTTTGAAGCATATTTACTACCACCTATCAATCCGGGAATAAAACAAATATATATACATAAATTAATGAATGTTGGGTGTCGTCTCCAAACGGTCTGAAACGTTTCAACGATGTCCTACCCTGTAACCGACCAACCGTTTTCAAGTCGGGTCGAGTGTAATAGCTCATAATTTCTTCAAAAATTCGGCTAATAAAATACGTGAATAGTACAAACAACAAAATGTACTTAAGGTGGAATATAATTTTGTTATCTCTAGGCAAGAGAAGTTTTTTTGCAGAGAAGATATAAAATGATTCCATAACACAGCTGAAACACTGACGTGAGTTGAGCGAATTTCCAAAATTAAGTTTATATATTTTAACTAGCTGACCCGTACGGCGTTGCCCGTGGTGGTTGGTATTTTCAGTCTTTTTAACGTAATTGTATTCTTTTTAAGTGTTCAGTCAGTGAGTGGTATTTGGCTTATATATATATAAATCTCAAATAATAAAAACACTATTGTCATAATAATAAAAGATCAGAAATTATGATTTTAATAACTTTGATCCCCCCACACCCCTCCTAAAATTTCGAAATTTTTCAAACCCTTTCTTAGTGAGCACCTATGGTCCTAGAGGAAGCTACATACCAAATTGCATTCCAATCCGTTCGGTAGTTTTGAAGAAATCGTGATTTAATAACTTTGATCCCCCCAAACCTCCCCTAAAATTTCAAATTTCTTCAACCCCTTTCTTAATAAGCACCTATGGCCCTAGAGGAAACTACATACCAAATGTCATTCCAATCCATTCGGTAGTTTTGAAGAAGTCGTTTTTTAATAACTTTGATCCCCCCAAACCCCCCTAAAATTTCGAATTTTTTCAAACCCTTTCTTAGTGAGCACCTATGGCCCTAGAGGAAGCTACATACCAAATTTCATTCCAATCCGTTCTGTAGTTTTTGAGAAATCGTCAGTGAGTCAGAGGGTTTTGGCTTTTATATAATAATATATAGATGTTTCAACTATTTGGGAAATTGGTGTTGAATACCTGCCTGATTGTGCAAAATACACTAGTAGAACTTGTTTGTACCTCAGCTTCCAGCCCCGGCTCACGCACTACTTCGTTCAGCTCGCAAAGAACAAACTCGTACTTTTATGGTATTTTAGATTTTTATAAATTTTCTAGGGAACCAGATAAGGTCGTGTAAAAAAACCAAATGTGCAGAACAATCTTATACGTTCGTTTTTACGGATAGAACGCCAAAAAAGTTTCATTTTGGTACGAAAAATCTAAAAAATTTTGGTTCTTCCGATTGTTGGATTTTTGGCTAACAAACTCGCACGACCGGCTTACAAAATCAACGTGTGTACCAATTTTTTACCATATCTGTGCTCATGGACCACTTTCGGCCCGAGGTTTAACCATAAGAGTCAGTGCAATAGCTCTTCTTTTCTAAGGGAATTCAATAGTAAATATTCTTTCCGTAAACACTGACATACAATTGCGTCTGAGGATTAATTACAATAGATTATATATTGTGAATTATCAAGTTATTGAGTATTTATTTCAATTACGACTTTGTGTAAAAATGGAGGAGTCGTGATCAAGCACAAGTGATTTATGCCACGTCCATGTTACATCGTTTTTTTTTTAATTACAGAAATAACCTGCTTTTCATGCAACTACTTAAGGCACTGTGGAAATCAAACGATATGATACGTTCACACACGATTGATCAGACCATTGGAAGCTATTATGTAAGTACTCATCACAGATGGACAACAATCACTCTACACCCAGATCAAACCTAACCTAAAAACTGTTTCAGTGAATATGGATACCGCACGTACTCGTTCCAGCTGTTAATATCGCGCCTTATTTAATAATCCTCCGCCATTATTCCCACAGATTAATACAACATTTCGGATTTATTAATTGATTGATAGGTTAATTAATTACACTTTAATCTGCGATTATTTGTTTAACGTACAATCTACAAGTTTTTATCGATTAAAATGTGTATTGTGTCTGATGATATCGGTTGACTCATTCAAGTTTTTTTTTTATTCAAGAAGAACTGAAACACATTACAAAAAAATGCATATTGTTCATAGACGATAAATAAAATTTAAATTTTCTAGAGTGTTACTGAAATTGTACAGTATTTGTTTAAATGTAGCCTATATAAATATGCATAGCACTGTTGATGGACTTCGATCAACAATCGATTAAATAGGCTACCTAATAAAATACATCTTTCAGAGTAATGCAATAAAAAGAAGTTTGCAACTATAACAGCTGATTTCACCCATCCGTTATACAAGGTAAGACAGCAGTCGAAAATCGGAAAAAATACATTATTTTTTTATAATTTTGTTTTGTAGATAAGGGTTTTCTGAACACATAGATACCTAAATAGTATGGAGAAAAACATCAATGTTTATGTTTTACAGTGATTTTTATAAACCGTTACACCTAGGTTTAGCGTTCCCAAGGCTCAGTGTTGTTAGTGTTTCCTACTTTATATAAACACTAACAACCGTTCTGGTTGCATAAAATGTATGCTTTGGCCTACCTATGTTTTTACATTATTATCAATAATCCTCTAACAAATGACCAGACATAATATAAAGTATAAACACATAAATAGCTTATTTACCTAGGCATTTTTTACTGTATTCCACATTGAAGTGCACATTTTCATTCAATCGCCGTTTCCCGAAATGTGAGAATTCCATGTTTTTAAAGACTAAATTCGGTATTTCTCAAGAACTACTGGAAGTATATTATTCAAATTTTTACCACTTACTCTTTACACGTTTAGCTAAATAACTAGGTAGATTTATGTTTGTAACTTTCATACATTATAAATTAAAAAATAATTTGTAAAACAGTAAATAAACATTTTAAAAACATGTAATTTTAAGTTAGATAAAAAAAAGATTTGAGGTGTATCGATATAATTCTACCAAAATTTTTAGCAGACTCTATTGCCTTTAAGAAAAATTAAGTACCAGCAAAATCCATTAAGTACTTTTTGAGTTATATCGCTTCAAATGTGCCTCGGCAAAGTCAATCAAAATCCCACTTTTATTTTTTTCCTTTGATAAAAGTCAAACATTTTTGACACCAGCTTATGCTACACCAGGAAAATAAACGGTATCAGTTAACTGACACAAACTTTCTCCCAACTTACTGTAGTCAAAATAATATTGTTTTTAATCATTTTACTTACTACTTTTTAGAACAAAACAAAAAAATAATATTCTACCTACGTCAATCGTATAAAAAAGTTATTGTCCCTGGCGGGATTCGAACGCGCGACCTTTGAATTACTGGCCGTCCTCGCTACCGTTGTGCTACCCCGTGCGGCCGTCGCTGTGATGCTAGATTGACAACATAAACTTGTTTATTTTTTAACATTTCCCCATAATTATGAAACGCCGAAGTTTTGATAAAAGCGTGTGGTGTCATTTTGTTTGGCATCTTAAGCACTATAAATACTGAAAATTTGATCAAAATCGTTAGAGCCGTTTTTTAGAAATTTGCATTTTTGTCGTTTTTTATTGGTTTTTAGGGGTAAATTACCCTTAAAAATTAAAAATTCCAAAAAATGAAAAAAACGCCTGGAGATATTAGGGTTTATTTAGTACCTACATACCAAATTTCATGAAAATGGGACCAATAGTGTCCCCTCTGGTCGTGTATACATACTGACACACTGACAGACAGACACCACGTTAAAAACACTTTTTTGGGTTCAGGGAGCACCAAAACAAAAAATTCCACTAAAAATATGTTTGGGTTCAGGGAGCACCAACACAGATAATTGCACTAAACAATTTTTTGGGGTTCTGGGAGCACCAAAACAGATAATTCAACTGAAAATTCAAATTCGAACATTTTTACGAAAACAATACTTTCTCCATATACTACGTATAGGGTGGAGAAAGTAAAAATCGAAACATTTTTATCATTAATACAAAATTTTACTCTTTTCAGTAGCAAATCCCCTTAAAGCTGGCGGCTAAGATGCAAACAAATTCTACTAAGAAGCAGCTATTCAGCGCCTTCGTGAGTAAATCAATTTGCCAAATAGTCGGTTGAACTAAAACATATAAACTTAATTTCGTAAAATCGCTCAACTCACGTCAGCGTTTCAGCCGAGACGAATTATTTTAACTTATACTCTGAATTAACAATTGCAACCGCCACAGCTAACTCTGAATCAAGAATTGTAACGTAACTTTCTATCAGCTGTCTCACTGCCTATCTACGATACACGCACACCTGATGTCAGGACTGTGTACTCCCCTACACACATTAGTTTCACGCATCAATGAGTAGACTAAACGGTTCTATGGCCGACTGTTTCCTTTACCCGCGTAGCCTACTAATCCTTACTATAAGTAGTAAGTCAATCGTTCGGTCTTACTACAGCTTTGTGTAATTACTCATATCTAAAACGATTCCCTTTTAATTCCACCTTATTAGCGAATTTCTGAAGAAAAGATGAGCTATTGCAGAGACCTAATGGTAATGGTCAATGAGCACCGATCATGGTCTACAAAACAGGTTTTGGGGTGCCATTAAACATCTATATAAAAGCGAAATACCACTCACTCACTCATCACGATTTCTCAAAACCTACCGAACGGATTGAAATGAAATTTGGTATGTAGCTTCCTCTAGGGCCATAGGTGCTCACTAAGAAAGGGTTTGAAAAAATTCGAAATTTTAGGGGGGTTTGGGGCGATCAAAGTTATTAAAAAACGATTTCTTCAAAACTAACGAACGGATTGGAATGAAATTTGGTATGTAGCTTCCTTTAGGGCCATAGGTGCTCACTAAGAAAGGGTTTGAAAAAATTCGAAATTTTAGGGGGGTTTGGGGCGATCAAAGTTATTAAAAAACGATTTCTTCAAAACTAACGAACGGATTGGAATGAAATTTGGTATGTATCTTCCTCTAGGGCCAAAGGTGCTCACTAAGAAAGAGTTTGAAAAAATTCGAAATTTTAGGGGGATCAAAGTTATTAAATCACGATTTCTTCAAAACTACAGAACGGATTGGAATGAAATTTGGTATGTATCTTCCTCTAGGGCCAAAGGTGCTCACTAAGAAAGAGTTTTAAAAATAGGAAATTTTAGGGGGGTTTTGGGGGTAAAAATGACTAAATCACGATTTCTCTAAAATTACCGAACAGATTGGAATGAAATTTGGTATGTAGCTTCCTCTAAGGCCATAGGCGCTCGCTAAGAAAGGGTTTTAAAAAATTCGAAATTTAAGGGGGCTTTGGGGAGGGGGATCAAAGTTATTAAATCACGATTTCTTCAAAACTACCGAACGGATTTGAATGAAATTTGGTATGTAGTTTCCTCTAGGGCCCATAGGTGCTCACTAAGAAAGGGTATGAAAAATTTCGAAATTTTATGAGGAGTTTGGGGGGATCAAAGTTACTAAAATCATAATTTCAGATCTTTTATTATTATGACAATAGTGCTTTTATTATTTATGATCTATATATATAAAAGCCAAATACCACTCACTGACTGAACACTTAAAAAGAATACAATTACGTTAAAAAGACTGAAAATACCAACCACCACGGGCAACGCCGTACGGGTCAGCTAGTATCTGTATATATAAAAGAAGAAGTCCTGACAGACTGATTCATAATCAACGTGCAGCCAAAACTACGATAGATAGAGCCTTGCAATTTTCAGGGTACCTTCTTACTACTAATAAGATGTGCACTAAGAAAGGATTTTACAAGATATTGATTTTATGGGTTGAATACGGTCGAAATACGGAGTTTCAGTCCCAGCCATATAACAGATAAAACAACTGATTTGAATCAAAAGCTTACCAACACAATTCTAAGTGTGGCCTTTCCTGAACCAACACACGAATGTTGAATGCGTTTACACCCATTACCATAACAACCAAGTTAGAAAATTTAGAGTCAGTTAATTATATTTTACAACCAACAGTTTTTTAGGTTATGCTAACAAAATAAAAGCAAACACAAGCAGAAAGGCTTACTGTGTTATAGCTCAAACATCTGTTGTTACATATTATAAAAATAAAACAGCTGATTCGGATGAAAAACTTAACAAAATGTTAGGTTAGGCCTGTACTGAAACCAATACACGTTTCTTGAAAGTATTTAGATTTACTACCAAATCAACCAAATTGGCAAATTTAGAATCAGGTAATTATTCAGCACAACCAACCGTTTTTTTTTTTTTTTTTTTGTTAGGTAATAGCATTGTATTTGGATAACCTAATAGAACTCCGATCCAATGCAATATTTTGTTCCACTGGAAATTCGACTTTTTTGGCGCTATCTATTGGGCAAACGAAGGAAACACCAATGTTACCAATGCTTTCGCCCTAGCGCTACCTCGCGGCGCGATCATGTACTATTTTCGCGACAACCTTTTTTCCGGCACACAGCCCCCGTATGGATGCAAGATCTATTAATTATTCATGATCTATGGTAATAGCAATCATAAACAACGAAAAATTCTTACTATATCATAACTCAAACACCTATCACTATTCAAATTGTGCCAACTTTATTCTTTGTTTATTTGACCAGTTTGAAATACCGCTTTACCATATCACATTTTGGTCATATTTTATAACTTGCAAATTGCCTCTCTTATATATGAACATTTTTTTTAAACTGTCCTACTCAATCGTTATTCCATTGTATAACTGTGCTATTCAATCGTTATTCCATTGTATAACTGTCCTATTCAATCATTATTCCATTGTATAACTGTCCTATTCAATCGTTATTCCATTGTTGTTAAGTACAGAAAGCGCCTATTCAAATTACCGCGCTCGCCAACACACAAAATTAATGCTCTTCCCATGATTTTCAAGTCAATACATAGATTCTTAGAGATTCAGTCAACCGTCAAAATGGAATTTCGCTTTTCTTGATCTGCCGGCCACGTGACCTATGATTTTACTATTTGATTGGTCACAATTATAATTATCTACTCTTGGGCGGAAATGCTAAGAAGCCACGCGGTGCTGTTTGCCGATCCAAGTCGAACGGAAAGGATATGTTAAAATCGGATACCAGTGCGCGAAACTAAGATCTCTCTCTCTCTCTCTCTCTCTCTCTCTCTCTCCCTCTCTCTCTGTCTCTCGCTCTCGCTCAATTTAACTAAAACAAACCTCTCAATAATTAATTGGTGTATAGCTCACAAACTGATAATTCATAAACTCTATTGTTTCGCGAAGTGCGCGTTGTGTCTATCACAAAGAAGTGATTTTATTTTCTTTAAGTTATTATTTTATGTTAGCCCTTTTCTTGTGTACATATGAACCAATAAATAGTGATTTATATATAAGTGAACTGTGTTTTATAAGCTAGCTAGCTCGCCGAAAGTGCATAGACTCCACCACGTTTCCTAGTGGATTCATTTTACGTTGACATCCGAAAGAGACGCCATTTTTAGTGGTCACAGGACGAACTTGTTTCAAGGTATTGTAACAGCATTATAATATGGATCACTTACTATAGATTGGTTTAATTATATGTACATAATTTTCTATAAATATTTTATTAGTTTTATATTTCAAAACTAATTGGTCCCTCGACAAAGGGAATAAGTATAAATGTATTCTCTCATTATCAAACAATTGTATATATCGTAGTATTCAATAATCTGTTTGCATTTGCTACACCGCGGTTTTTAGTGGGCGAAGCGAGCAGGGGACGGGCCCCCTAGTAATTGTATAAATGTGCTCGCACTACAACGGCCGCATTTCACGTCCGATTCGGTCCAAATTGCCGGGACGAGTTCCTTAGCCAAAAATCCAACAAAGAGAAGCAGGTTTTTTTGACAGGCAATACATTTTTTGAGATATTTCGTACTAGAATTATGTGCTTTTGGGGGATTTATGTAAATAAATAAATATAGGCGAATATTATGCACATTTTGATTTTTTACACGACCTTCTAGCCCGTCTGGTTCCCCCGAAATCGACCAAAACGTAAATTAACCATTTCAAATCCGAACGGGGGGGTGAACCGCTGACGCGTGTTGAGCGAATTTCCAAAATCAAGTTTATACGAAAACAAAACGTAGCGTAGATTATACTTTGGGGTTATGTTTACAACTTCAATCAATATAAGTCTTGCGAAGTTGATTTTTTTTTTTACATATGAGTTAAAGAACTAATGTAGCCTATAATACGTTATAAGATTTGCTTTGAGTTTATAAAATGAATATAAATACAACCGTTTCGTTTAACTTCGGAAACATTCGTACATCTTCGTATAACATATAAACATATTCATTATTAATTTCGTCATTATAATATTAATAACTTCTAAATCATTTGATCTATCAATATGAAGTTAGAAAGCAATTAAATTATAATAGTTTTATCTTTATTTTGATATATTTTATAATAATGAATATAAAATACAAAATTTTAACAAATAGGCCTACAGTTTTACAATTAATTGTACACAATTACCGAGTTAAAAATCACAGTCATCACAGGTTGATCCAGATAAAGTCTGTTGTTTTTAACTAGTATTTCTGATGTGTATCTAACTAATCTGTCTGTGATTTTTCAGGGGGGCTTACTAGTTTAAAATAATCTGTTACGCAACAAGTATTTTTATATTTTACCGATTTCATCACCTGCTCGACATAAAGAATCTAACCGACTTCTAGAAAAAATCGATTTGCAACTCTTTTGAGACAGAATGTAAATAGTACATTCATTGTTGCGTACAAAGGTCCACAGCGCCTGCGCATTCGACGGATGCATGCATGGCAGTAAATGACAACAACGTGAAGCCCCTACAAAGCAAGTCGGACGCGCTGCGATTCCTGGAAGTCTGTTACACCTCAAACTCAAATTTATATTCAACTGGACGTCCGTGCGTTGTGGTCGCGGGTTTTTGTTTCTGCCGCCCAAATTGTTTCGTACGAGTAAGGCGCAGACAGAAATCACGTTTATTTGTCTCTTGTCAAAAACAAAAACAAAATGTTATTTATTTAGAAAACGATAAAAGTAATTGCAGATTAAATTGTGAAAGAAAGCGATTGCAGTTCGGTTTTATCTATGTAAAATTAATAATTATAAACACGGTTTTATGTGTTGTGTGGTTCACCTACGTAACGGACAAACACGCACATACCATAATAGTAAATCCATACACACTCTTTCGCTCAAAATGGATTTACACCGAAATGTTATACAAGCTGATTCACAACAGAACTATGCGACAATGTCTCGATAGCTCATTCTATAGCTAAAAATAAGAACAGTTCTTGTGAAACAGGTCCGAAAACGATTCGTTTTCTAGATATCCGCCGTTTTGTATTTTTACAAAATAATTCGTAAATAAAGAACGGTTTGACTGGGTGAGTTCAACCTTGGCATGAAGTTTAACCTAACAATGTTCTATCTCGAGAAAAATAATCGATTCTATCCAATCATGCGTTTCAAAATGGTGGAAAATTTTAAACTTAAATTGCTCAAAAACCGTACATTTAACAACAAATGTCAAGACACCTTTTTTTGTAGCCATTTTGATTATAGGATAGTGTAACACCGTAACTGTCAAAACGATCGGTTGAAGGATAATAGTTAAGTTGTGTGAAATAACTATTGGTTTGTTCAACACGGCATCCTATACCAACAAAGTAAATGCAGCAATATTGCACGTGCATTTGCTGTCATTATCTTTAACTAAATAAACGGTATCAGTTAACTGACACAAACTTTCTCCCAACTTACGGTAGTCAAAATAATATTGTTTTCAATCATTTTATTTATTACTTTTTAGAACAAAACAAAAAAATAATATTCTACCTACGTCAATCGTAAAAAAAAATTATTGTTCTAGGCGGGATTTGATCGCGCGACCTTTGAATTACTGGCCGTGATCGCTACCATGGTGCTACCCCGTGCGGCCGCCTCCGCGATGCTAGATTGACAACATAAACTTGTTTATTTTTAAACATTTCCCCATAATTATAAAACGCCGAAATTTTGATAAAAGCTGGTGGTGTCATTTTGTTTGGCATCTGAAGCACTATAAATACTGAAAATTTGATCAAAATCGTTAGAGCCATTTTTGAGAAATTTGCATTTTTGTCGTTTTTTATGGGTTTTTAGGGGTAAATTACCCTTAAAAATTAAAAATTCCAAAAAATGAAAAAAACGCCTGGAGATATTAGGGTTTAGTACCTACATACCAAATTTCATGAAAATCGGACCAATAGTGTCCTCTCTGGTCGTGTATACATACAGACAGACTGACAGACAGACACCACTCTAAAAACACTTTTTTGGGTTCAGGGAGCACCAAAACAAAAAATTCCACTAAAAATATTTTTGGGTTCAGGGAGCACCAACACAGATAATTGCACTAAACCATTTTTGGGGGTTCTGGGAGCACCAAAACAGATAATTCAACTGAAAATTCAAATTCGAACATTTTTACGAAAACAATACTTTCTCCATATACTACGTATAGGGTGAAGAAAGTAAAAAGATGAACAGCAATCTTTATCTTTGTGGAGGTGTTGATAAGGTCCATTTAACCACCTTTATTATTTTTAATAAGGAAAATAAGTTAACAAAAAACAGGACACATTTGTTTACCCTCTATGATTTTTGGGGGATGGGGTGTTAACAATTTCAAATGTAAAGGTAGGTCATGTAATAAACCATTGTAAAGCTTATTAAAATAGAAACAGAATGGCGCAAACTAGAGCTCAGTATCTTGCTTCGTTTCAAAGTAATGGAGAATCAAAGTTCTGGAAAATGATATTTGTATTATAACATCAGATTATTGATTTATTAATGTTATGAATATGTAGGTTGTGTCGTACTCGATAAAAAAAATATACAGGGTGTATCAGAGCGGGTGGCCGGCTTGTATAGCATTGAAACGAGAATACTTAGACAACTGATAACCCCCTATTAAAGACCCCAATTAATTCAGAAAAATGTTTTCAACCCTCTAAAATGCCCCAAAAGGGTATTTTTGGGGGGTGGGGGTTGGTGTTTGGGAAATTTTCAAATGTAAAGTTAGGTCGTGTTGTACCTCATTTAAAAAGTCTCGGTACAATGATCATTACAACAAATTTTTTTCATTTATCTTGCACCGTCAATACAGGGTGGCCCGAATTAACCGGTGAGCAGTTCTTTTTTAAGCCTACTTATAACGTACACAAAAACTCAGAAATTCTAAGAAAAACAATATTTTTCTGTAAATTTTAAGCCAATAGAGAAATGATAAAAATTCAAATATGAAAAATGTTGATAATTGTAAGGGCTTCAATTTGATATGTAAGATGACCCACATTGCAATTTGAAAATTTTGAGATATTGACTTTTTAAACTTCTAAAACTTGTAAATTTTGAAACCTGCTAAAAATGTGAGAAAACCTACCAAAATTAGGTATTGTTTGAAAGGTCACATCTTTGTCAATGTACTTTAAAAATTGTAGCTGTTAAAAAAAATTTGTATGTCAGATGTAAAAAGATATGTAAACTTAAGTTTTTATGATGTTTCGGGGGGTCGCCGGAATACTACCCCCCGGAAAACTACCCCCCCAAGCAGGTTCCTACGTCATTTTGACGTCAGAGATCGGGGGGCAGTTTTCCAGTCACGCACACTCAAGTTTCGATATAATTAGAATAAAAAAAAAAAACTAGAGGACTAACCTAAACTGTTTAGTCACAGTATGTTGCCGATAACAGTATAATTGTAGGAACCTGCTTGGGGGGGTAGTTTTCCGGGGGATAGTATTCCGGCGACCCGCTTTTGCTAGGGGGGGTAGTATTCCAGTCGCGGACACGGCTCCCATATTGGTTAGTTGGCAGATTTCGTGACGTCACGTTTCACCTGGGGGCGGGTTGTTTTCCGGGGGGTAGTATTCCGCATCCCCGTTTCGGGCCACCCTGTATTGACGGTGCAAGATAAATGAAAAAAAAATGTATGATCAGTGTACCGGACCTTTAAAATGAGGTAGGCTACAACACGACCTACCTTTACATTTGAAAATTTCCCAAAAACCAACCCCCACCCCCAAAAAATACCCTTTTGGGGCATTTTGGGGGGTTGAAAATATTTTTCTTGAATTCCTTGAGGTCGAAATAGGGGGTTATCAGTTTAAACTAAATGTCTAAATCAGTGGTAGCCTATGTCTCACTACTGCAATAGGTTATCTTTACTATTAACAAGTCGTCTCTAACAACTAGACGCTTATACGAGTATCTTTGAATACTTGTATCTATAGATCTAATAGCTGAACGTTGTATAAGGGGAAAACATGTTTCAACATATTAGGAGTTTATGAAAAACAAGTCATTAAAAGAAGCATTTATAGACTCCGTGTACTATCGTCGTCTTTAATAAATGCATATTTATTTGAACTCCCCAGACCGAACACAATCCAGATAACGACCCGTTTGTAAAAAGCTTACCTGATGACTACATAATATGGAAACCTACATACATACTTGACTGATGAGTGAATTAAATTAGTCATGAAAAAAGTGATTATAAATGTATTTCCACAACGCGCCTGCTTAACTCGAGCGTGACGTTAGTGGTCGTATGTTTACACAGTGGCGGCAGCTTTGCCAGTGCTACTTGTATCAAGTTACATGAGAGCGCTTCTCTTGGACGTGAGATGGTATCTTGTACTCGCTCTTTCAGTGTGCTACAATTAAAAGCGGTCAAAACATGTATCGAAGTGACTTCAGTTGTAGTAGCAATTTGTATGGGAAATTAAACAGTAAAAAATCCCCGTCAACATTAGGTAGGCCTAGATAAAGTCTGTTGTTTTTAAATAGTATTTTTTACAATGTATTTCTGATGTGTATATAATTAATCTGCCTGTGATTTTTCACGGGGGCTTACTAGTTTTGACATAAAAATAACTGCACAAAATTTGTTCAATAAATTAATAAAAACCGTACCAGAAACTGGCACATACTTTCTCACAAACATATTTAAATTATTAAACAGATTCACAGTGACTTCATTATTGTAGGAGGGGTAAGAGAGGTGATTTTAAACTAGGAGATTAACTAATAAATATTATTATTATTATTAGCTAGAGATAAAACTATTCGATCGATTTCGAACAAATTTGCTCCAAACACGCCAATTAGGCCTGTATAGATGCACAAAAAAAGGTTTTGAAAAATGTTGAATAATAACCCCCTCTATGGCCAAAACACCACCAAAAATCAGTTAGTATTATTATTATTATTAGCTAAACGAGAATTTTTAGAAAAATGCTGTCTTTGTATATGGTAGGGTACATTAAAGTCTACAAATAAGCCAAATTTTATCAAAATCGTTAGAGCCGTTTTCTTATAAAAATAATAACTGATTTTTTGGGGGTTTTTTGCCAAATGGGGGTTGTATTTCAAAAACCTTCAAAACCGTTTTTCGTGCATCTATACAGGCCTACTTGACGTGTCTGGTGCAAATTTGTTTGAAATCGATCGAATAATTTTCGCTCTAGCTATGTATACATACAGACATGCATTTTGTAAAAACCACTTTTTTGGACTCAGGGGGTCCCAAAACGGATATTTCCACAAAAATCTCAACATCGATAGATGTTACTTTCTCTATACTATAGTATAGTGAGCAAGTAAAACAATAGATTGGTTGTTTGTTTATCTATTGTAGAACATTGAGATTAATTCAAATCGTTCCTTTTATCAAATTTCCATAGGAAAAATAAGCTATTGCAGTGGCCCTTATGGTAAGACCCAAGGGAGTAGCAAATGAGCACCGATCATGGTCCCCAGAACACGTTTTTGGGTGTCATTAAAAATCATATATGTATTTATATTTATGTATGTATGTGTGCGCACTCTAACGGACGCATTTTAAGTCCCGATTTATTTCAAATTTGGTACACACGTTGGTTGTCTACGTCACTCGTACGAGTTCGTTAGCCAAAAAATCCCAACAATCCGAAGCACGTTTTTTGACCGGAAGTAGCTATTTTTTGATTTTTCCTACGAGAATGAATTTTTTTTAAATTTTTTCTACAAATATAAATGTAGGATGTTATTTTGCAGATTTTTTTTTTTTTACGCGACCTTATAGCTTGCTTGGTTCCTCCAAAATCGATCAAAACGTAAAATACCATAAAAGTACCCTTTTTAAAGCCACATGGTGGATTCTACAGTGGGGTTGGCGTGCAAAGCACGCAATGCTTTGTGTGTTGAAGATACTAATAATACGGGGGTTGGCATGCGAAGCACACAATGCTTTGTGTATTGAAGACACTCCCAATGGCATGGAGTGCGAAGCACGAAATGAAGATACTCCCAATATGCGGAAATTTCCCAAATTGTTGGTTGAAACCCTAAATCATAGGCCTATAACCTTAATTTTGGAAATTTGCTCAACTCACGTCAGCGGTTCACTGCGTGGTCAAATTATTCATATCTGCCAGCGAATCCACTGGTATCCCTGCTTCTTCATTATTTTTATGATATAAAAATAATTGCACAAAATGTGTTCACTAAATGAAAACAATAGATTGGTTCTGTTTGTTTATCTATATTAGAACATTGAGATAAATTCAAATCGTTCCTTTTTAAATCTTCACACACGAGTCGGTCACAATTTTATAACCAAATCTTCGGCTTCCATTCACACAAATTATATAAAATATTACGTGCCCAATCATCAGAAAGATTCTTAAACCGACAACAAATTCAAAGCACTTTTTAAATAAAGGAACCTTAGCACAGATAATGAAAGATAATCTCCCAAACTTAAGTTTTGGATATTAACAGAAATGACGCCACAAGTCGGCCATTGCTGGGATATCATTGAGTAAACAACTTAGATTAATCTTTCGTACACTATCCTTTACTTAGCTTTAGATCTGCATTGTTGGACAGATTATTTTATTTTAGAATAGATAATGTTGCCCAACATTTTTTAACTTGAAAATTTGATAGTTTATCATTTGTACACATTAGGTTTCCTTTCTGATGAACGATAAACGGGTCAGTTGCGGTTAAAATGTTTTAATTTATTTGATCACCTTTAAAAATCATCTTTTGATTTACGGGTATTTAAAATTCTGTTTATTTGTTTACTTTGTTATGCTTGAGGGTCAGCTGTAGTGACGGCTATCTTTTATTTGTATTCTGTAAAAGCAATGTTACATTTAAAACCATCTATTTTGTATCATAAAATTGTTTGCAAGGTATCATTTTAACCACAGTTACAATACACATCCGTTTTGCGTCTTACATTTTTTTTAAATCCCGTTAATTCGTCGTGTAGTTGACATTTTTTAAGCACCAAGTTTGTGTTTGTTGTTTACACGATAAAAAATGAATAACTGAAAGTAAATCGCAAACGGGATCCGCAATTTTATAAAGAATGTTTAGTTTTTTCTTACCACGCAATTACAAAATCTGGTAAAATTTTTTTGTTTGTATGTTGGGGGTAATCTCTGCAACTACCAAACCGATTGAAAAAATAGTTTTACTAATAAAAAGCTTTACTATCCCTGAATAACATAGGCTATAATTTATTTTGATAAACACATTTTTATTTCTATATTTGTAAATTTAGTTGTAAAAATCTTAGGTTACGCCTAGACTGATGAACCAACACATTTATTTACCCTTACCATAGGAATCAATTGAATAAAGTAACAGATAAACCTAATGTTTGCACCAATAATTCCATTAACAGCTGATTTTAAACTTTGAAACAATTAATTATTTGTGTTTCAAACTTTCAGGTTAAGTTTTTATCAAAGTTTAGACCCGAGCCTTGCTGGTTCTTTTGACTTTTATTTATAACTGCTGTTATAAAATATACGAAATAATTTGAATTGAACATTTAAAATTATTTACCATCTTAGCTTTAGGGTTATTATTAATCCTACACCTTTATTATAAAGAACACATAGCATGATTCTGTGTATGGAAAATTAGAAGAGGGTTGGCGTGCGGAGCACGCAGGGGTTTCCAATATTATATTTATAAAATAGTTTTAAATGAAGCAATGTCAAAGCGCTCAGCTGCAATAAAGTCCACTGTTTGGATACTGCTATAGATGAATAACGCTGTAGTCACAGGTTTCTTCGTTTTTCACTGAAGCAGAGCCATTTATAGATTAAAAAAAGCTGATTTGACTCAAAAGCTTAGCAACAGATATAATGAAAATAAACGGTACCAGAAACTGGCACATAATTTCTCACAAACATATTTAAATTATTAGAACTGTGACTTCATAATTGTATTAAAATAGTAGAGGGGATACATTAAATTAGGAGAGTAACTAATAAATATTATGATTAATAGCTAGAGAGAAAACTATTCGATCGATTTCGAACAAATTTATACCAAACATGTCAATTATTCCTGTATAGTTGCACGAAAAAAGGTTTTGAAAATGTTTGAAAAACATCCCCTTTTTTGGCCAAAAATATCCCCAAAAATCAGGTATTACTATTATTATTATTAGCTAAACGAGAATTTTTAGAAAGATGCGGTTTTTGCATATATGGTAGGATAAATTAAGTGTTACAAATAAGCCAAATCTTATCAAAATCGTTTGAGCAATTTTTTTATTAAAAAATATTAACTGTTTTTTGGGGTTTTTTGACCAAAAAGTAGGTTGTTTTTCAAAAATTGTCAAAAGATGTTTTCGTGCATCTATACAGGCCTACTTGACATGTCTGGTGCAAATTTGTTTGAAATCGATCGAATAGTTTTCGCTCTAGCTTTGTATATATACATGCAGACAGACATTTTGTAAAAACCACTTTGTTGGACTCAGGAGGTCCCAAAACTGATATTTCCACAAAAATCTCAACATCGATTTTTTTTGGCGATCGCTATACTTTCTCTATACTATGAGTTGATTGTCATTAAAAAAGGAAATTGTTTCTACAAATTAATTGTTTTGTAAAGTTAGCGGTTTTCCAGTTATTGTACATTAAAAATTTAATCAGCAGCCATTTTGAAAATAGTTGAAACACTTTTGGGGTTTTTGTACATGGGTAAAAAATGTCATGCCAAATTTGTATAAGATATTAAGAATATAAGATATCAACAATTTTGTAAAAGAAACAAAATGGTGGATGACTGGAAAACAAAGCATTTCCGAACCTATGTTTATGTCACGCCCTGGAAGCTTCTCTGTTCCTTCCTAAATCACATTGTACATAAAAAAAGAAAGTAGCCGTGGGAACTGTCATGAATATAATAATATAACCAACTGTCGTCGTTGGTTATGATAAACGATAGACAATCATGTTTGTGTTATTTTTTAGATTTCCATTTTAAATGGGACAAGATCAAAATAATGATAAAATTTCGGATTAAACCAATATAACCGAGGATGACAGTTTTCACTTCCGTACTGAACCAACCCAGATTTCTTGAAAATATTCGAGAAATGCTTACTTAATTGTAATGTTAATATCTGTCGGTAAAATATTAAAGTTAAATTTGTATTGAACGTAACAACACAATTTTAGGTTAGGCCTAAACTGAACCAACAGAAGTTTCTTTAATGTATTTACAGTCATTACCATAGCGACCAAGTTAGCAAATTTAGACATGTAAAACAAATGAGAAAGCACTTTGTCCATTTTAGAGGTATCACAAAGTACAATAATTTAACGCAACATACACAATTAGGAGTGCAATGTCCATTTCATCGGTATCGTGACTTGACTAAGTCCATACATCTGTAGAGCTTAAACCTTTAAATTTACCACTGCCTATTTTATTTCGTCGATTTCTTCTTTTTTTTTTTGATCAGCTTACATTCAACTTCTGGTTTATATTAGTACATAAAATAACGAAGAAGAAGAAATCGTCGACGAAATATAAAGCGTCTTACTTTATGACACGTATCGTGAGTTCGTATATTTTACCTTTAACTTTTAGGCTGGTATTCATAGTCGTTTCTTAAGGTAGCCTTAAAGCTCCCTCATGTAAGAAAACCGTAAGGTCGAATCATACCTTAAAGAGGCCTTACAAATAGTTTTCAATTCATAGACGTTTATTTAAGGTGGTCTTAGGTGAGGCTATATTTAAGGAGACCTAAAGCGTACCAATTTTACAAAAGTAAATACCTCTAGAACGAATATTTCATTAACTATAAATAAAGCTATCCTTGTGTAATTTAACTTGTTGAAGCATTTAAAATGCATTTATTTAGTTTATTTATGAACTTAAACAGAAATCGTTCATAACATTAATGGTTTTTTACTTTAATATTGTTGGCACTTACGTCCAACAGTTGGCACAAGTTAGCAACTACAAAATCAGCTGCTAAATTAACTGGTGAATTTATACAAACTGTTTTATGTTGGGATATAAGCCTAAAATGGTCTCACTCCCTCTCATCTAAACAAACTAACGATTAGATCAATTATGAAATCGGTAGCCTACAAGTCTAGTTTATGTATAGCTTAATATTTACTTTTAGCTATTGCAATATTTAGTTAATTAATAACACCGATAAACTAATAAAATAGCCTTTATTGATTTTAAATTTACTCTGATTGTCACTCCAACTGAATAGTTTTGCAGTACAGTGTACGTTTTGAGGTTATGTGCATACTGATCGCTTTCATTATTTTCATTAATCAGATATCATTATTAACTGTATGATTAAAATAACATATTTATTGTCACATTTATTTGAACCGCTAGTTCATCCAAAACAAACTCAATCTATTAAATTGTTTTATCAATTAAATTTGTTCAGTAGCCTACGGCAATACCTACTAGACTAATTAATTATAAAAAATATGCAACAGACTAGTTAGTTGTTTTCCTAAATATTTCTCATGGCATAAAAACACAATGCTATCAATATTGTATGAATATGGGATATTGGTAATCATCTTTCATTATAATTTATGTGGTAGGCCTACCAATGTGGCAAAACATTTTTTACTAAATCGGCATCCTTTGAAAATCGGTATCTCATTTCAAATTGCCGTTTAAATATTTTTTTCGAATGGATTATCATAATCCCGAATATCCGTTTAGGGCTCCTTCCATTATAACATTCAAAATAAATAAATTCAAAAAAAAGATTCATAATTAGCGATTTCGTGTGTCATTAGAATCACTTATAAACTCGCTAAATTTCCCCAAAGGTACTTTGGTAGCTACCTTGAGAAAATGACGAATTCGAAGTTACCTTTAGGCCTGCTTAATGAAAAGGAGCTATTCTGCATTGCAATTGAACCTAAGGCAGCCTTTAGGTAATTTTAAAGAAGGTTTTAAGGATGAGTTAAAATCTATACTTAAGGTTGGACTCTGCATTCAAAATTCATATCTTAAGGTCTCCTAAACTCTTCCTTTCCTTAAGGCTATCTTAAGAAACGACTATGAATACCAGCCTTAAAGTTCAACCTGTTAAAAAGTGCTCGATGGGCTTAAAGATGTTTTCACTTCAACGATTTACGAAAATTAAGTCTTCAGAAATTATACCTATTATATTATTGTTTACTTGTACTTTTGTTGTAATCTGTGAATCGAACTTAATCCTGCTAAACACATAACACATAATCTGACTGAATCCTAAAACTCGATTAGTGTTATTCGACGAAATAGTGTAAACACTAAAAGTTGATGTCACCAACAATTCGATTAAAACGTTTAAATTAATTTCCATCTAAACCTTTTGTTTAATCAATCTGGCGGAATGAATACAATTTCTTTGCATTGGACTATCTCCATTAAGATGAATAATTAAGTGTTAGGCCTAGTTGTTTATTTTGACAAACAGTTAATTTAATAACTCGTCCTTTCTCGGCAGAAATTAATTGGCTTCGAAGCTTTAAATTGGATCATTGATATAGTTTAGCGTAAATATTATACTAGGCTTAATCAGGCCTAATGGTAGGCTACTTCGAACGACAAAACATAATATGGAATGTGTTCCCTTAGCTAGTGCAGTCGAAAGAATCACCTTCAGGTGTTGATCTTCGAAAAGGTATATTTTATACTGTAATAATAGATCTGTATTTTTTTATCCGTCATTTAGTCCGTCAAGGAAGCAATTATTTTCAAAATGGTTTATTGTTTAACACATAACCTAAAAAAAGGTTCCGAAACTACTGCATTTTTTAATAGAGCTCGTATAAGCTTTAACCTACGGAAAAATACAACAATATATTTTTTTTCATTGAAAAAGACAAACTTTAAGTCAATGGCTTTGGAAATATTCAATATTTAACCATTTAAACGGATACCATTTTTAATTAGGCAGTAGGAAACAATCTGTTATTGTTTTTGTACTTTGGCGTTTATACTCTAAAACTTTGCAAAATTTGAAGCTAGTACGTCAACTATAAAATAACCAAAATGGTTGCTGCTTGCAATGAGAAGGACTTTTTTTAATAATTACGAGGGGAAACCACTGCGTGCTCCGCACGCCAACCCCGTTGGAACTTTATATACACATAATCATGTTATGTTTTCTTTATAATAAAGGTGTAAGATTAATAATAATACCAAAGCTAAGATGGAAAATAATGTTAAATGTTCAAATCAAATTATTTGTATATTTTAAAACAGCAGTTATAATAAAAGTTAAAAGAACCAGCAAGTCTGACGTCTACACTCTAATAAAACACCTAACCTAAAAGTTAGAAATACAAATAATTGCTTCAAAGTTTGAAATCAACTATTAGCGGAAATATTAGAGCAATGAGCTGTTTTATCTGTTATTTTGCTCAATTGGTTGCTCTGGTGTATTACATGTAAATACATGTGTTGGTTTATCAGTCTAGGCCTAACCTAAGAATTTTTTCCTACTTAATTTACAAATATTGAAATAAAAATGTGTTTATCAAAAAGAATTATATATAGCCTATGTTACTCAGGGATAGTGTAGCTTTTTATTAGTAAAACTATTTTTTCAATCGGTTCAGTAGTTCCAGGGATTAACCCCTACATAAAAACAAACAAACCAATTTTAACTCTTTATAATATTAGTATAGGTAAGGGGAATTGTATTGTATTTAACCAAGAAACAATACTAAAAGTATTGGTGTAGAGTTTTAGATCACCCAGTACGCAAAAGGCAATATAAATATTTCGAAAATAATTCAATAATTCGACCACGCAGCTGAACCGCTGACTTGAGTTGAGTGGATTTCCAAAATTAAGTTTATATATTCACAGGTTTCAACTATTTTGGAAATTGGTCTACTCTCGAAGGCGCTGAAAAGCTGCCTCCGTGTACGAAATATATTAGTAGAATTTTTGTTGCACCTTAGCCTCCAACCCGGCTGATCCCCTACTTCGTTCCGTGTTAGCAGCGAAAACACTCGCTTCGCGAGTTTTCACTTCAACCTTGCACCCTGTAATTATGGACTACTTCGCTTCGTTCACAGGGGACAAACGTTATGGTATTTTACGTACGGAGGGGGGGACAAACGAGCAACAAGGTCGTGTGAAAACACAAAATAAGCAGAATAATATCCTATATTTTTTTAGATAAAAACTCAAAAAGATTCATTCTTTTGCGATAAATTTCAAAACATCATTACTAACGTATTTACGATTGTTGGATTTTTGGCTGAAGAACAAGTCCGAGCGACTTAGAAAACCAACGTGTGCACCAAATTTGGAAAAAATTAGACTTAAAATGTGGTCGTTAGAGTGCGAACACACATATACACACACACATATATATATATATATATATACAATTTTTAATGTCACAACAAAACGTGTTCTGAGGATCAAGGTCAGTGCTCATTTACCTCTCCCGACCTCAGGTCCCACCATAAGAGTCACTGCAGCTCATCTTTCGTATCACAATTCGCTAATAAGCGTGGACGAATCGCGAAAGGAAATCCTTTAATTTCCATATTATAATGAATAACTAAATAAATTTGAATTAAAACAAAATACGATGCACACTCATTATGCATTACACTTCCCAACCCCAAGATGTAGATTACTTGGATCAGATCTGGCGTACACAAGTGTACTCATTATTGTAATTTATTACCGAAATATTTAAACACCTTCTTGAACATTTTGTCGAATAAATATGTAAGAAAGCAGCTGCGTGTATGTCTTTGTAGGAAACTAAACTGGTTCTTGTGCTTCCTCTAAACAGTTTTACAGTATTTGTTTGATAAAGGCAAAATGTTAACGGTTACATATCTAGGAAAAGGTGTACATTCAAATGTAAAATAATTACACCTATATGAAACTAGCTGACCCGTACGGCGTTGCCCGTGGTGGTTAGTATTTTCAGTCTTCTTAACGTAATTGTAATCTTTTGAAGTGTTCAGTTAGTGAGTGGTATTTGGCATATATATATATATATATATATTATATATATCTTAAATAATAAAAGCACTATTGTCATAATAATAAAATATCTGAAATTATGATTTTAGTAACTTTGATCCCCCCAAACCCCCCTAAAATTTTGAATTTTTTCAAACCCTTTCTTATTGTGAGCACCTATGGCCCTAGAGGAAGCTACATACCAAAATTCATTTCAATCCGTTCGGTAGTTTTTGAGAAATCGTGATGAGTGAGTGAGTGGTATTTCGCTTTTATATAAATAGATTAGAGGGTTCCGCTCACTGCTTACCAACCCAAAAATTAAAACAGATTATTGTATACTATTCAGTAGTTCTGCTAACACATGAAAAAACGCCTCAAAAACGCAAAGGATAACTGAAAAACGTCAATATCAGGTGTAATTTGAGGATGATCAAAAACGCATTGAAAACGCAAGGAAAAGTGCAAAAACGCCTGTTTCTGGCGTAATTTTGGGAGAATCTCAAACATTTTTTAACAGACTACTTTTAGGCCTTAAACGAACCTAAGTACCAAATTTCAACATTTTCTGCTAATTAGTTCTCGAAAAAGCAGAGAAAACGCAAAAAATCGCTAGAAAAACGCGAATATTGGGCGTATTTTTGGGATGTTTTCAAAATCTGTTCTTAGTGCGCGTCTAAAGGTCCAACCGAACATGCATGCCAAATTTGAACTCATTTGGTTCAGTAGATTTTTAGTTCTGCTGATGAATGAATGAATGAATGAATCAGTGCCATTTCGCTTTTATATAGATAGATTGCACGCTGCATAATCATCTAATCAAAAAGCTGTTGTGCCTATATCTATAAAAATGTAAATGTTCGTTTGTTCAAAATCTTAAATCTCCGAAAGTTCTTCACCGATTCCTTTGAAATGTTTACACAAAGTTGCTTTCGCTTACACGAGTGTCTTTATATACTCTTTTGTATACAAAAACAACACAAACTGTACTAAATATTTTACAGAAATGGAAGCACCATTCCAAAATAACATTTAAATACGTTTATTGGTACAGTAATCAGCTGTTTGCTCTAATATTTCCATTAACAGCTGATTTCGAAGTTTGAAATAAATACTTGTATTTCTAACTTTTAGGTTAGGTTTTCATAGACAATGCCATCTGTTCAACGTGAAATTAACACAAACTATACTAAATAATTTACGGTAATGGGAACGCCATAATCTAATCTTATTAAAGAGCCATTCTTGTAGTCTATATATATTTATTTTGGGGATCTCGCTAACGGCTCTAACGATTTCGATGAAAATTTGCATATAGGGGTTTTTTGACGTCAGGAATCGAATGCGCTAGGTCTTATGTCTGCGAAAATTCGCTAAGTAGCGATTTTCGCCTATGTAAACTCTGAACTTCTTTTATATACCACCATTGAAGTCACTAAGTAGGCGAATAGATACGTTACAGATACAATCCAGATGTTTTACAAAAAGACGTTAATCTGTTAAGTTTAGCTCCAGATGTTTATATACTATTTAACAAACATAAATCATTAACAATGAATCAGGTGGTATAATTTTCCACTTATTTCTTTATTCAAACACCAAACGTAACTAAAACATTACTTTTGTGCTGTTATTAACCGTTTTGAAAACCTTTTCACCGGTTTCTGCATTCTTTGTATTTCTATAAAGGTAGTATGTTCATATGTACGTAAGATCGAAAATATTCATACTTATTCAGTATGTGATTCGTATTTACACACATTTTCATAAAAAAAAAAAACAATTTTACAATAAAAAAAATCGGTCGCCCAGGTACTAAATAATAGTTAAGCATATGTGGTATAGTAATCAGCTGTTTTCTCTAATATTTCCATTAACAGCTCATTTCAAAATTTAAAACAATTATTTGTATTTCTAAATTTTAGGTTAGGTTTTCATAGACAATGCCATCTGTTCAACGTGAAATTAACACAAACTATACTAAATAATTTACGGCAATGGGAACGCCATAATCTAATCTTATTAAAGAGCCATTCTTGTATATACATTTATTTTGGGGATCTCGCTAACGGCTCTAACGATTTCGATGAAAATTTGCATATAGGGGTTTTTTGACGTCAGGAATCGAATGCGCTAGGTCGTATGTCTGCGAGAATTCGCTAAGTAGCGTTTTTCGCCTATGTAAACTCTGAACTTCTTTTATATACCACCATTGAAGTCACTAAGTAGATTAGTTGAAGTCATAGATACGTTACAGATACAATCCAGATGTTTTACAAAAAGACGTTAATCTGTTAATTTTAGTTCCAGATGTTTATATTTAACAAGTATAAATCATTAACAATGAATCAGGTGGTATAATTTTCAACTTATTTCTTTATTCAAACACCAAACGTAACTAAAACATTACTTTTGTGCTGTTATTAACCGTTTTGAAAACCTTTTCCCCGGTTTCTGCATTCTTTGTATTTCCATAAAGGTAGTATGTTCATATGTACGTAAGATCGAAAATATTCATACTTATTCAGTATGTGATTCGTATTTACACACATTTTCATATAAAAAAAAAAAAATTTACAATAAAAATCGGTCGCCCAGGTACTAAATAATAGTTAAGCATATGTGGTATAGTAATCAGCTGTTTTCTCTAATATTTCCATTAACAGCTCATTTCAAAATTTAAAACAATTATTTGTATTTCTAAATTTTAGGTTAGGTTTTTATTAAAGTGTTAACTTAAGCCTTCTGGTTCTTTTATTAACCTTTATTGTAACTACCGTTATAAAATATACGAAATCCTTTGATTTGGGCACTAAACATGATTTACCATCTAAACTTTGAAGCTATTATTAATAATACACCTTTATTATAAAGAAAACATAACATATGTGTCAACGACCACATAAGACCAATAGATGGAGCATAGGTAGTCGGCCAGTGAAGCCGAGCTGTCCGCCTGACCCAGACAAGATGGCGGCGGATAGGCATGACTCATCCTAGACGCGAGCGTCAACGCCAGTAGCTCTAGCCTTTGCTATTGTCATTCGCACAGGGAATGTTTGTGAAATAGAATTGTACAAATTATTTAATGTTTGTAATCCATATTCAACAATCAAACTTGTTTGTATTCACTAATAATAGTAGCACTTCTGTAAGATTATCATTATATTTCGAACCTTAAAAATAGTATAAATATTTGTATATTAGTAGCCTATGTTTCACTTTCAAACTTCATTGTAATCACCAATAAAAAGAACTATATTATCAAATTTTGAACACAAAGAAAATTAAAATCTTTTCATGTTATCAAAACTATGTGATTTGATTCTATCCAATATTATATTCTTTGCTCGATTAGTGTTCACATACTATAGATTTTCAACTTTTACTACTTTACATTGTAAAAATAAACTTTTAAAACATATTTTTTCATTGTCTTTATGTCCTATACTTTTTCAATATAACATTTATATACGACAATTTCAGGTAATGTAAGAAAAGATTTTATTTTCAAAGTATTTTCGGATCTCTACCCACTTAATTTTAATATTATGTCAATAGATACTAAACAATTTGTATTAAATAATGCCAGGCTTAATTAATGCTTTTCAGTACAATCAATATTTCTAGTCCACTAATTAAAAATTTATGACAATATCTAAATTAAAAAAATTAATTGAGACGCCATAAAATATTAAACGGTATTTCAGGAATGAAACCTTTCCCGTTAAAGTACCAGACATTAACAAAAACTAAACTTTGTTTATTGATAGACCTATAGTATTAGTAATATACTAGTTATCACAAAAATGTCATTACAGTAGTTGTTAATACAAATATACATGCAGTATCTACAACGAATTTGCCATAAGAACACTTGCAGGTAGATGGGCGGAACGCTCTTTCCGCCGCGGCAAAACTTTTTAACTTTAACTGAGTTATACGAAACTAAAGGAGCAAATTTAAAAAAATAGGATTAGTAAAATTCAGTTATAAGGCTACAATTTCCACCGTTTTTTAACGTACCTGACTAAAAAATAAAAAAAATAGTAGCAATCGAACTTTTTTATGTCATGATTAAAAATGTATATAAAAAGTTAAAGTTATTTTTGTGTTAAAAAGGCTAAAGTAGTGTTATTTGATTTTTAATTCCTTTCATTAGCACCCACAACTTCTCAACTTTACACTTGCGAAGTTTCAAAATTTTAACTTTACTCTAAGTATGTTAAATCACAGGTTGAGTGAAACGAGAGCATTGGCATAATTCAAAGTTGAGAGCGCTGTTTATGTCTTTCTGACCCAGACAAGATGGCCGACCTGGCTTCACCCGCTATAGTGTTAGCTTTATAGGCATGCTCCATCTATTGGTCTTATGTGGTCGTTGATATGTGTATAGAAGGTTCAACGGGGTTGGCGTTCGGAGAACGCGCGGGATCAGTTGTATAACAAATCTATTTCAAACTTAAGACGTTCATATTGTCATTCCTAGGTCTACTCACGACGGCATTGACAGCTGCCTCCGTGTACGAAATATATTTGTAGAATTTGTTTGCACCTCAGCCTCCAACCTCAGTTCACGAGCTGCTTCGTTCCGCTCGCACCTTGCATTTGCATCTTGAGCTTGCTACCTTGGATTATAGAGTGCTTCCCGCACGTCGACTTCGGATCAAAGCTGACTCCACGGTACAATCCCCATCGTGGATTTGAACCGGGTACTTTTATTGTATTTTACGTTTTGGTCGATTTTCGGGGAACCAGAAGTGCAATAAGCTCGTGTAAAATAACAAAACTTGTAAAATAATATACAATCCCGAAAATATTTCATTCTAGTAAAAAAAATATCAAAACATGTTTACTTTCGCTCAAAAAACGTGCTACCGGTTGTTGAGATTGTTTGGCTAACGGAAACGTCTAAACGAGTTAGAAAACCAACGTATGTAAAAAATTTGGACCAAATCGGACGTCAGAGTGGGAACACATAACCTATACATACAAGGTGTCAAAAAAGTCTGGGTACGGCTTAATATCTCAAAATGTACGAGTCTTATGAGGTAGAAATAAAAGCAGTTATTCACAACCATAAAAGCACTACTTTTTGGCGAATTTGAAATTTTTGTTCGCCATCTTGGATCCGCCATTTTGGAATGAACTTGATTTTTTTAAATGGGAAGGTGGATATGTGATACATCATTTCGATGAAGATTTGCAAGAGAAAACCAAGCGTGAAATTTTCACATCCATATCTTTAACCGATTAAAAATGGCGGCCAAAAACATCGAAATCGTGTTTTCCGATCTTGTCCCACTTTGTAGTACTATTTTTTTTTAAATATAAATTATTTTTCTTTCTGGATTCAGAATTAAATAAGCTTTCAAACGATATGCCACACAACGATATTTGGGAGCATTTAAAACATTTTAGTTACAGCCACTTTCATTTTTGTAAAATTGATTTCGAGTGGTTGAATTAAATACAGTTAAGGATTTTTTTTTCGATCACTATACTTCCTTTATACTACAGTATCATGAAAAGTAAAATCGATGTTGAGATTTTTGTGGAAATATCCGTTTTGGGAGCCCCTGAGTTCAAAAAAAGTTGTTTTTACAAAACGTCTGTCTGTACGTCTGTATGAATACAAAGCTAGAGCGAAAACTATTCGATCGATTTTAAACAAATTTGCGCCAGACATGTCAAGTAGAAGTGTATAGATGCACGAGGAACGGTTTTGAAAATGTTTGAAAAACAACTCCTTTTTTGACAAAAAAACCCAAAAAATCAGTTATTATTTTTTTATAAAAAAACGGCTCTAACGATTTATATAAAATTTGGCTTATTTGTAGCCCCTAATGTACCCTTCCATATGCCAAAAAACCGCTTCTTTCGAAAAATTCTCGTTTAGCTAATAATAATAATTGATTTTTGGGGTTTTTTGCCATAAACTGGTTGTTTTTAAAAAAATTTCAAAACCTTTTTTCGTACATCTATACAGGCCTAATTGACATGTTTGGTGCTAATTTGTTCGAAATCGATCGATTAGTTTTCTCTCTAGATAATAATAATAATAATATTTATTAGTTAATCTCCTACTTTAATAAATCACCTCTCCTACCCCACCTACAAAACTATGAAGTCACAGTGAATCTGTTTAATAATTTAAATATGTTCGTGAGAAAGTATGTGCCAGTTCCTGGTACCGTTTATTTATAAATTAGTCTAGTAGGTATTGCCGTAGGCTACTGAACAAAATGAATTGATAAAACAATTTATTTGATTGAGTTTCGTTTAGGATAGGCCTAATGGTTCCAATAAATGTGACAATACATATTTTAATTTAATCATACAGTTAATAATGATATCTGATTAATGAAAATAATGAAAGCGATCACTATGCACATAACCTCAAAACGTACACTGTACTACAAAACTATTCAGTTGGAGTGGCAATTAGAGTAAATTAAAAATCAATAAAGGCTATTTTATTAGTTTATCGATGTCATTGCATGACTAAATGTTGCAATAGCTAAAAGTAAATACTGAGCTATGCATAAACTAGGCTTGTACCAATTTCATAATTGATGTAATCGTTAGTTTGTTTAGTTGAGAAGGAGTGAGACCATTTTAGGCTTATAGCCCAACATAAAACAGTTTGTATAAATTCACCAGTTTCTTTTGCAGCTGATTTTGTAGTTGATAAGATGTGCCAACTGTTGGACGTAAGTGCCAACAGTATTTAAGTAAGAAACCATGAATGTTATGCACAATTTGTGTTTAAGTTCATAAATAAACTAAATAAATACATTTTTAAATTCTGTAACAAGTTAAATTACACAAAGATAGCTTTATTTATAGTTAATGAAATATTCGTTCTAGAGGTATTTACTTTTGTAAAATTGGTACAGGTGTCTACTACACTTTAGGTCTCCTTAAATGTAGCCTCATTTAAGGCCACATTAAATAAACGTCTATGAATTGTAAACTATTTGTAAGGCCTCTTTAATGTATGATTCGACTCTAAGGTTTTCTTATATGAGGGAGCTTTAAGGCTATCTCAAGAAACGACTATGAATACCAGCCTAAATATTCCAAAACTTCGGCTTTTTTGTTCTACAAATTATCATAATTCTTTTGAAACAAAATTTAAACAACCGACATCTTCAACCAACACTAACAACGAAGTTTCCTTGTACGACACACAGAACGTTAGCAGACACAGGTTTAACAATCGCCCGGTTCTTAATCAGTTTCAGAACATCAAATTAAGTAAAGGAACGCAAAGGCGACGACTTCCAACATTCCAGAGACCCTTCGGGATTGGATTTTACCTGAGACCCTTTAGCCGCCAGATAAAATCAGGTATTAAACAGGCTGTAGGGCGATTTAGGGAGTTAGTAGTCCGGCTGTTTTAGTAGGCAGAAGGTTTCATTTCTGGGATGATAATAATAGAATATTAGTGAATTAGTGGAGGTCAGGCCTAAGGCGGTGCTAGGGGCAAAGTGAGGGTCTGAGACAGGAAATTATGTTTAATAGTTTGATGTTAAGGCTCTGTAGTAGCTCTTGTGAATGGTTCTTGGTGTAATGTAACTAAACGTATTTTCCGCAATCCTGTTAATATAAATTTATTTAAGAATTGCGTGAATTTTGTGCATGTTTCTACGTTACACCCGAGTTTTCAATATTTATTTATCTAATAAAAATAATTCGATCACGCAACTGAACCGTGGACGTGAGTTGAGCGAATTTCCAAAATTTAGTTTATATATTTTGGGTTTTAACCAACTATTTTGAAAATTGGTCTACTCACAGGCAAAAAATAATAACAACAAAAATTGTAGGTAATGTTCTTGTCTTTGTTTTAATATAGCATCACATTTTACGTAAATCGCTTACTTTGTAAGTTATAAGAAAAAAAGAAAAAACACGAGGTTTTTTTATGATTTTTTATATTTTCGGAAAAATATTTTGTTGGACAACTTCAGATTCGTGTTCGGCACCCTAAAAAACATAAAGTAAGCTACTAAAAAGTACATCAGATTTTTACACTTCTAGTTATTTTTTAACACAATTTTACTGGACTAGTGGGGGAAGCTTCTCGAAGCGAAGCGAAGCTTACAATCCGAGGACGCAAGGTCGAGGTGCAAATTCGCAAAGAGAGTTTGTCCGATGCGAGCAGAGCTTAGCAGTACGTGACCCGGGAAACAAATTCTAATAATATATTTCGTGCTCGCATGCAGCTATTCTGCGCCTTCGTCAGTAGGCCAATTTCCCAAATAGTTGGTCTAAAACTTAAAATAAATTAACTTAATTTTGGAAATTCGCTCAACTCACGTCAGTGGTTCAACTGTTTGGTCAAATTCTTTGTACATGCAACAGTAATCGCGATTATCTCACTTGTGATGGCATATTTTTGAAGATCTGTTCTATCAAACTTGTTTCCCACAGAAACGGGCTTGTATGTCGTGTACCGCCTATAACTAAACAACGAAATAGTTTTACTCGAAATAATTACAAAAAAATCTAGGTACCTAGAGAAATGGACGCTGTACAAAATTGACAGTAGCTACCGAACTCTGGGGAGACAAAGAGGATTATCGGATTAAGGTAATTATCGGATTAAGGACTATCGGATTCTTGGTGACAGATAGTGTCTAAGACGGCGGATGATAGTGACTGTCAAACTTAGGCCCTCCGCTCACGGAGCAAAAAGGAATCGAAGTGAGAGAGACTCGAACTCGAAGCGGTACGAGCGTCATGCGACTTATGCGATATGTCCTCCGCTCAAGGGGCGATTTTTCTCGCAGTAATGAACCAAGAAGGTACACAACTTTCGCTTCAAAAGTTTAAAAAATTACCAGGTTATGATGAGAAGATGTTATGTTTTATTGGTACCGACCGACCGATGAAAAGAAGGGCTAATAGAATACGGGTGCATCCTTACGGGGTTTCAATACGGTAAAATAATTGAAAATGAGCGGTGCAAAATTGTTGCCATTCTATTTAATGGCCTAACTTTCTTCTGTTGTTCATTTTCTTTTAATACCGAATTGACACGAAGGAAATAAGAAAAAAAGGAAAAGAAGACTCCAACTATAGTTCATTTCACCTCAGCGTGAGGCAAAACCAAATGACCGTAATAAAACCCTTACCCTTAGGCCTATTGTGCGACATCGGGGATGGGCACTTGTCGACTGCCTTTG